>CM035409.1:212611720-212616720 GCA_020310875.1 Ceratopteris richardii
ACAGTACAAGAATAATTGGGCTGCCATCTTCATCCTTTTTGGTGTACAAACAGTGATCTGCATGGCTTCTTTTAAACCCATGTTTGAGCATAAATGCATCAAACTTCTTATACCATTGTTTGGGGGCCTGTTTCAGCCCATATAAGCTCCTTTTCAGTTTGCATACCAGATGCTCTTTTCCAGGAATGGCATATCCTTCAGGCTGTTTCATGTACAGCTCTTCATCTAAATCACCATGCAAAAAGGCTGTTTTAACATCCATTTGGAATAATTCCGAATCCAAGGCAGCCGTTAGAGCAAACAACACACGTAAAGTGGTCCTTTTCACCACTGGAGAGAACACTTCTTGAAAATCAATGCCCTCTTTTTGGGCATATCCCTTAGCAACCAGCCTTGCCTTATACTTGTGTTTGCCATCAACAGTTTTGATTTTGTACACCCACTTGTTGGGAATGGCCTTCCTTCCTTTGGGTAACTCAACCAAATCCCATGTTTCATTTGCATGCAAGGCCTTTATCTCTTCCTGCATGGCTAACTCCCACTTCTTCTTGTGCTCACATAGCTTTGCCTCTTTATAAGTAAGAGGCTCACCCTCATCTGATAACATAATATAATGTATAGAGGGATCATATCTATTCACTGGCCTCCGAGGACGTATAGATCTTCTTACCCAATGATCCACATTACCGGGCAATGGATCTACACGAGGTACATTAACTTCTTCATTGTTAACGGGCTGCTGTACATCATTTCCAGCCCTGTTTTCAGCATGAATAGGTGGCTGCATATGCCCTTGAGGAGCCTCATCTTGCTGTCCATTATCTTCTGGCTCAAAAACCATTGGGTAGTCAATATTTTCAGTCCTTTGTGGTGCATCTTGAGGGTCGAAATTTGGCTTAACAGGTGGCTGGTCATGCTGAAATCTTACCCTTTTATGGTCATCTCTTGAGGCACTATTGTTTTGAAGCAGCCTCGCCTCATTAAAAAAACATCCCGGCTGCGTACAACTTTCTTGAGCTTAGGTATCCAAGTTTTGTAGCCCATCTCACCTTCTTCACCATATCCCATGATGAGACCTTTTATGGACCTAGCATCAAGTTTGTTTCTCAGCTCACTCCTTATATGCACAAAAGCCTCGCAACCAAAGACACGTAAGTGATCATATGAAGCAGGTTTGCCAGACCAAACCTCTTCAGGGATGTCACCTTTCAAAGACATGTGAGGGGATCTATTGCATATCTGTATTGCAGTTTTGAGTGCCTCTCCCCAAAATCCATGAGGGAGATTAGCTGTGGACAGCATGCATCTCATCCTCTCACATTATAGCGTTCAACCACACCATTAGAAGAGGGCTGTATGGAACAGTAAGCTTTCTCTTAATGCCCAAATTTTCACAAAATTTCTTAAATTCAGCACTTGTGTACTCACCCCCATTATCTGCACGTAGGCATTTCAGTCTTTTACCTATTTGGGTGGTCACAAATGCATGAAAATGCTTAAATGAAGCAAATGCTTCATCCTTAGACTTAAGCAATTGAACCCAAATTTTTCTAGAGAAATCATCAACAAAAGAAATGAAATACAAAGCACCCCCCATAGATTTGGTAGGCATGCTACATATATCAGAATGAACAAGATCAAGTACACAAGACTTACGAGACACACTAGAGTAAAAGGAACGTTTCGCCTGCTTTCCATATTGACATTCATTAGCATCTAGCTTCTTTAAGTTACAAAGCCTAGTGAGACCCTTTTGGCTCATATGGCCAAGTCTCTTATGCCACAACTCCATATGGGAGTGAACTTCAGCCAAAGCAATAAACTTCTCTGATAAGGCTTTTCCATGCAAGCAATAGAGAGTTCCTTTCTTTGTGCCTTTCACAATCAGCCTAGACCCCTTTGTCATTTTCCATGATCCTCTCTCAAAGAGAATGCTATAACCATGCATATCCATTTGACCCACAGAAAGCAAGCTTTTCTTGATCCCTGGTACATAACGCACATTATGCAAGACCAGCTCATTAGTGCCATTTGTAGAGAAATGCACTGTGCCAATACCCTCAATAGAACATGCGTGATTGTTTCCAAGGTATACATGGCCATGGCTGCCTGCAGTAAAAGTAGAAAAACACTCCTTGATAGGAGTCACATGAAAAGAAGCACCGGAGTCAACAATCCATGTGTGGGCCAATGCATCATTAACGATCAGCAAAGCATCAATAAAATCACTTTTGGTGATCGACATGTCCTGTGAATGAACATTTAGAGAGGAATCAAGTGCATAAGTATCATCAGCTCATAAAGTAGTGCATAAAATATCCTCTACATCTGACATCTCTTCTATGACTACATTAGAGGACACATTGGCCTTCTCCTTGTCCTTTTGGCTGTCGTGTGCATCAGTCTTGTCTTCTTTCTTCTCATTCTTCTTATCTCCAACATTCTTCTTTCTTTCAAGCTGTGCCTTGTAATAACGGCAATCAGGTTTCTTGTGGCCTTTCCTTCCAACTGATAGCATGTCACATTATTGCTTTTACCCTTGCTGCTATTACCCCTTTTCTTGCTCTTACTCTTGTTCTTTTGTGCATTATTACTCCTCTTATCTATTCTGCCTCTAACCATGTTGACTGAGCTTCCACCTTCACCACCTGCTTTTCTCCCGATGTCTTCATTAAGTATAGAACCCCTAAAACCATCAAAGGTCAGGTTGGGGTTATTGGACAATGAGTCTACCAATGTCTCCCAAGAGTGAGGCCATGTCATAAACAAGAAAATGGCTTTAAGCTTGTCATCAAAAGGAGCCATACGTGAGTCCTTCATATGTGACAAAGTACCTGTAAAGAGAGATAAGTGTTAAGCTGCAGTCTTGGACTCATCTAACTCATCTAACTGCATGCCAACAAGCTTCCGCATCAAATGCACTTTGTTAATAGGCGTAGTGTTTTCATAAGTTGCTTTCAGCTTTCCCCATATTTCTGAAGCAGAGGTCAAACCTTTGAGATCTACCAAGATTTCATCATAGACAACCATCTTGATATATGTAACAACCTTCTTGTTCAAGATAAGCCATGCATCTTGTGACATGTCCTCTGGTTTTTCTGCCTCCAATGCCCTGTCACAATCCTTGAGAAAGAGAATACCTTGCATTCTCTCCTTCCAAAAGTCGAAACCTGTTCCCTCAAATCGTCGAATCTGAAATCGATTCTTCACATCTGAGGAAGATGACGCCATAGTTGCACAATTAAGAGGTTAGTGTGCTAAAATTTTGGGCAAAACGCACCAAAATCAAGGTATCAGCTCTAAAAAATAGTGCACAATAGCTTCAAACACCTGTAGGAGCAAAATGGAGCACAAAATCAAAATCTGAAATTTTCTGAAAAATTTTGCACAAAATTTCAGCAAGCTAATTTGTGCTTGAAATCAACAAATTTGACTTCTTTTGACATCAATGTGCGTACATAAGGCTATGATGAATCCTTTAGAATCAAATAAGAGCAAAAACTCCAAATTTTGCTTTAGAAATTTCTGAAATTCTTAAAAAAATGCCACAAATTGCTTTACATAAGCAATTTCTTTTGCCACAATCCAATACATAGGGTACTAGACCTATGTATTGCTGCAATGATCTGTGAAAACATCTGTTTAGACCTGCAAAACACCTGAAAACAGCTTGTTATGGGCTGTTGAGATGCCCAAAGTGATCCTCTTGACCTCGGAGCAACTTTTTTTGCGATGAAACTCTCTAAAAATCACAAAATTTGCTTCAGCTTTCCTCCGGGCTGAAGTAATCCTCCAAAAACAGCACTTTTATCGTGAAAAAAGAAGGTTTTTCGCGATGAAATTCTCCCAAATGCAAGAAAACACCTTAAGTTTTTCTGACTTCTGACTTTTGACGTTTACCCGACGTCTGACGGATCAGGTAAAACGTTTCTGACGTTATTTGATGCCTCCAAATTTTTTTTCAAAAAAGTTATGGAAAAAGGAGTAGAGACACCATACAACAATAGAATTATGTTCTTAACATTATATCAATGAAAAACCATAAGTAGACTAACATTATACATCAAAAAAAGTGAGGAGTCAAGATTAAAGTCTAAAGACGATCACTATCAAGCAAAATAAAGGCAAAACTCAAGTAGCTCAACATAGGCTGCCTACATCAATGAGAGAATGTCACACATCCTCATATGCTACAGCCTACATCATCATCATCATCATCATCATCATCATCACTAGCACAAGCCTCCTCCTCTTCCTCATCCTCCTCAATACAATCCTCATGACTCTCCAAAACAGTATGAATTGATGAAGCAACTATCTCACCACCATGTTCTGCTTGCATTATGCAATCAGTCTCTGATCATCTGGCTCTTTTTCTATCATGTCAAGTGTCACTTCTATGTTTTGAAATCCTCTTTCTTGAATTTTAGATATGAGGTGCAGATTTGTATGAATATACACTAATTTCTCAAAATTCTTAGGAAGCAACCTGTTTTGCTTCTTTGTATGTATCAATGAGAAAGTGCTCCAATTTCTTTCACAAAGGGAAGCACAAGAACCTTGTGAAAGAATGCGGAGAGCTAACTTTTGCAAATTGGGAACACATGGTCCAAATTCTTCTCACCATCTCACAACATAATGCATTATATCCATATCTTTGACAATAGGACGTGAAAATGCATACATATCTAGCTCATCACATAAGAGACCTTGTTTTTTAACATCACCTCGTGTGTATCTCTCTATAACATCCATCCATCCATTATACACCTCTATATCCATATGGGGTGACTTTGACCTCCAAATGGGATGAAGAACATAACCTGCTGCATGTAGAGGAGTATGCAACATCTCCCATCTCTCAATACATAAAGACTTCACTTCTTCTAACCTGGCAGAATCAATGCAATCCAAAGAGGAAATTTTTTCAACCATTCTATCTTTGAGCTCATAAATCAAGCCCATTGTTGCTCCTTCTCTATCTGCCAAACGTAAAACTT
>CM035409.1:212629220-212636720 GCA_020310875.1 Ceratopteris richardii
TTGATCTTTAGTCTCTTGCTTTTGTTTTTGTTTTTTTTGTTTTTGTTTTTGTTTTTTTTTTTATGTGTGTGTGTGTGTGTATGTGTGGTTGTGTGTGTATGTGTGTGTGTGTATGTGTGTGTTTTTCCCTCCCTTCCCCCCAATATGTATGTGTTTGTGTTCTATATCTTGAGTTCATAAGTTTGGATATCTGAGAACTTATGAAGGTATATATATTAAGTTCCTCACTCTAATGACTTTGGAAACATTTGCCCTTGTCTTAAGACCGTTCTTGGGCTTATCCTTGAATTAATTTTTCCCAAATAGTGATATCTACTAGATATCCACTAGCTTATACGACTCTTTGATCAGAATGTTACTAATCATTCATCTTGATCATTATCTAGTTTGAATATTCTATGTATACTCGAACAAGTACGTGGCAGCGGAAAAGAATTTTTTTTTTTTTTTTTTTTTTAAAGAGGATACAAGCAATTGGAAATACACACTCACACACCCAACCTCGTAAGGTAGAGGCACCCATCATGAGAGACTCATGGGCATGTCCAGCCAGGACTTGAACTCAAGACATCTTCCTCAAGCTTCAAGGCGTCAGCCACTAGGCTACGCGGCTACGGACGGAAAAGAAAAAATTACAAGCCTTTGCTCAATGAAACATGATAAAATAAGAAACTTTTAGTATGTGCTATATGCTTGCATGCATATGCATACTAATTTTCTAAAACTTTCGGAAGCATAACGAAGCAATTTTGAAAACCGGAAAAATTACGACAAGCAATTTCCGTGATAACGGTGTCGACAGGGCCAGGCACAATCTATCTACAAATAGACCGAAAGGGGATTACACACCCTGACAAATTTCGCAATGTTGACATGCATAATATAACTACAAGTAGACGTAAAGGGGATTACACACCCTAAAAAATTTATATTTTTCTCCTCTCTAACCTGCAAGAAAATACTTACTTGTCCCTGCAAAGAAGAATACATGCATCGTACAATACGAGTCCACGTCTAAACTACGCGTATAGTCTAGGTGCTATGCAAAATTGTAATACTCTAAAAATAGCAATGATGTACTCTAAAAATAGTAATGATTTGGAATAGTCTAGTGTGAACATGTGGCCATCATGCAAGAGTTATTCCCATTACTACCCAAGTACTTCCCATTACTATCAATGTACCTTAGGGTATCCCCCGAGCTTGGGACCTTGGCTAGCTTGCCCTTGTCCCTCACTGTGTACTTGAGTCAAGAAGACTCAAGGACTTGTGCCAATGAGACTGTACCTCAATTGCAACACAAGTGCATATAGTGGGAAATTAACACACATTTAAATGTCAATCCGATCGAACGACCTAACCAAGTGTATGGGGACATGTGCAAACATGATGGAAAATGAAGTGGTTAAGCTTGCATGCATGAGAAAAGACTAATCCACCTCTCACACTCTCTGAAATGCTGAAAGTGTCTGCCGCGATACCTCTTACAACAGTTTTCTGAAAATCAAGGATTTCTCCCAGCTCCAAACTCCGAATATAGTCAATAGGGTACTCGTTTCGAAGCTCTCGACCAGACGCATCTACTGGAAGTGGTTTCACTCGATTCTGATAACTTTGCTTCAAGTTATGGCCAAAATGGTGAATGACGAGAAGCACCCACACTCACGCCACAACTCCTAGTTCGCGCACTCACTACAGTAGCTCAAAAACAATGGGGAGGGGTAGACAACAGTCCTACACACACATTCCAAGCATTACCCACACATACAAGATCAAAAAGAGGATCAAAATCTGCAAGAAAGAGGAAAATTCGAAATTTTTGAGAGCTCCTTCTTCACAATGGCAAAAAGTACTTACAAAGAGTCACCAAGTGACTTATATACATGTGCCCTAAATTTGGTCCTTTCACACAAGAGACCGGCACTTTATTACTAGAAAAGTGAATTTCCTACTAATTTACAAGGGATATTTTACAACAAATTGGGATTATGCAACTAGAGGACTCCTCTAGTGCATTTACATGGCTTGAGGGAATTCCTGAAGACCTTGAAGAAGAAAAATTATGCTTATTATTTTGAAAATTTTGGGGCTCTTCTCTTATGCCCCTTTGCTCTGCAACACTCTCCCCCTCTTTGTCTCTGTCGTCCCTTGACAGGCTTTTCTTTTCGTCTACCTGTCGACCGCACACATCTCTTGGTTAGTTGTGCCTCTTCATTAATCTTGCATTATGTTTTAGTGGTCTTGTATGATATTTGTCTTGACATCCTTTAGGCCTGATGCATTTGGTTTGCCTGTTAAATCGGGTTGCCACTCACGCCATTAGTAGACATATGAGGATGTAGCTCTTAAGCCTTGATCTGAACCTTCTGTTGCTCAAGAGGTTGAAGCATCCTCATGGCTATGGAACCGCCTGATATTTTTTTGCACTTCTTCATGGATATTTGTTGACCCTGGTTCCTCTTTCCATCTGCGTGCTTTCCTTGGTGTGTGTGCCCCTGCGGGGCTCTGTGCAGAGGTGGGTGTTGCGCCCCTGCGGGGCTTCTTGCAGAAAGTGGTTCTTTTGATCTTTATTGAGCAGTTTTGGACTTTTATTTCCGTCTTCTTTTCTTTTTGCTTGATTGTCCCTCTACACGTCCCTCCTCCTGAACTCTGTCGTCCTCGACAGGCTTTTTGTGGCGACGTGTGTATGTCTGGATGGCCGTTTGCTCTCGTTGATTCAGCAGATTAGCGTGACTCTGCTGGGACTTGACTCCGCCTTCTGGGGCTTGTCGATGATCCGCAAGAAACTCGTTTCATAAGCCATCATACGTGCGTTCAGGTTTGAAGTCATTTTGACAAAAATGTCGGAATCGATTTCAAAGAAGCCGGTGAAAAATGCTTCCTCGAAAGTTTGCATATATGTCGACGGCAAAAACATGAGGCGAGAATAATATGCCATAAGAGTTAAGCGGCTGGGTATAGTAGATAGATAAAAAATGAGAGCTTCGGATCCTTGCGTAATGCCAATGAAATTCAAAAAAGTATATTTGGCATGCTGGAAAACTCTAATGACTGTTAGTAGCATACTGAATATTTTATTAGTCATTTTTACAGCTAAATCCGGAACTGTAGCATATATGGCAATCCAAAATTCCATTGTTTTTACCATATACTCCTCTGTCGGTAGGTAATTGTGTGGAGGGCTAGGTAACAATGGGTAGTTTAGCCACTGACTATTGATATTGCCCTTGCACTGTCCTTCCCAAAATTGAGTCCAGGAGCGTCTGCGGGGTACAGGACAAAAAGATGGGTTGACTTGAAGCACATCTGGTGATGCTTCCCACTGTACCCGCAATGTAGGATTCTTTTCCAAAATTTTCCTCCTCCAGATGGGATCCGCCTTCTCGAACTCCTCTTGAGTGAAATTGAAAGTATTTTTGTCGAATTGGAGGTTGTTATCGGGTTCTTTATTAGTGGCGGTTCTTATATAATGCCGCGTTTGTTCCTTTAGAAGACCATATGGTACATTGAAGGGCTTCAAAATTTGTTCGAGTTGTTTGTTTTCTATGTGAGCTTCCTTCATGATCTGTATTATTTGGTCTTCAAAATCAGCTGGGACACCAGTAGTGCCCTTTCTGGTCGGCTCAATTCTGCAATGTCCCGATTATCATGATCAATGTGGACCTCTTGAGCCTCCCTTATCGGTGAATGAGATTGGGGGGGAGAGAGGACGTGCCTCAGTCTCCATAGTAGCCTCCGCCGCTTGTGGAACTACTGGTGTCCCCTGCTTTGCTTTTTGCTCTAACTGCTCCTGAAGCTGTTTAATTCATTCATCTCTGCTTGATTTCCTCAGTGGCCTTTGCAATTGCGTCTTTATGTTTGAGAAGTTCTTGTGCCACTATATCCATATGATCAGTGTCTTCTTTACATTGGAGTAGATAACGATTCTCCGCTTTTTTCCATTTAGTTCTTAGGGTAGCTGTGTCCTCCATGTATCTTTTTTCCCAATCTGCAATGACTCCTTGCTCCTGTCTGAGTTGATCTTCCATTTTAGTTATCTTTTCTTGCAATTCCTTTTTATCCCCTTCTGAGTTGTCAGTAGCGGGTATTGGCTGATCACTGAGGAGAGCTGTCATGAGCTCCTTGTTGCGGTTCCTTAGGTTTTCTGCTTCCTCCATACAGACTTTGAGCTGAGATTCCAAGATTTTGCTTCGAGCAATCATTCTTGCCTTGTCATTTTCACTAGCTTCATATTTTCTTTGGACTTCTTGCAGTTGCGCTTTTAAACTTGCGTTCTCGGTCATTAACACACTGCACTGCTTTTTCGCTTCTTGGACCTCTTTTTCTGTGTTTTTTATGTGCTCTCTTTCTAAGTTCAATTCGGCTGAAAGATTCTTATTCGTTTCTTGAAGCTCATGTTTGTCGTTCATTGCTTGGTCGTAGTCTTCATATGCTTCCAGCATGAGTTGTTGCGTATCTAGAGCGGTTCTAATCATGTCTTGTACCACATGCTTGAGTTTAGCCATGTCTACAATCAACCAAGTTCTTGGTATGCTTGGAGCTTCACCTGTTCGCACATCTCTTCCCTGCTCCACCTGGATTGTTTCGTTGTGTGGTTGTCTAATTTGTAGCTGTACTTGGGGTTCTTCGTCTTCTTTATCCACTTCAATAGCTTTGGTGGCACTCCCTTGAAATGTGACATCCATGGGGGAGGGTTCTGCCACGACTCTAATAGGCGTGAAAGGTTCTGCATCTTCATTTTTTTCTTTCTGAGTCTCCTTCTTCGGTATCTTTATAGACGTCTTACGTGGTGGTGTGGCCTCCTTGATTTGAATGTTGGAAGTTTCATTAAGTTTTATAGTATTCGTACCTTCCGTTTTTGCATTCTCACTTGTGATACTTTGATCAACATTTGTGGCGTGGTCATCCGGCTTGAGGCCTTCTGGTTCTGCACCGTAGTCAACTGCATTTAACTCCGCCCATTGCCCATCATCCTTCGATTCGCTTTGAATATCGACATTTAATAATGAAGTGTCTGGTTCTTCTTGGGCCTCCGATGATGAACTAGAATTATCCAATCCTATTTCCCTGTACCGATGTACTTTTGTGAGTTTTGTCTTTGCTTCCGATCCTTGTTGGGTCTGCTGATAGTGATGACCTTGTACAGGTAAGTTTACTTGTCCTTCTGTATACTGATGTGTCTCTTCCAGCGCTCTAGTCAATTCTTCCTGTGTGATTGTTCTATGCCCTTCAATGGTGGTTTTAGGGAGTACATGGATTCTTTTTGTTGTCGGGGCTTCTTCTTCAACTTGCTTGACTTCTCAGAGTCTCTTCGTGCCTCTCATTTTAGGTTCAGAACTGGTTTTTGCCACTTCCATCATCTTTGCCTTTTTTTTCTTTTTTGGTACGGTGGCGACTTTGACGTACTGAGCCAGAGCGGTCGAAGACGGCATTTCCTACAAGTGTTCTCTTATGCCCAAAGCGTGGTAAATCAAGATGATCAGGGCAATAGTACCATTGAGGAATTTCTTATTATTCCATTGCTTTTTCGCCTCGAATAGTCTTTCATGTACATATGGAGTCAGATTAATTTGATTGCCGATTTGCTTTATTGCATGGGACAGTAATTGAACAATGAGCTTTTGGGGAGCCTTGTATCGATTCATGTTTGGGAAGCAGAAGTGTTGGTGATTCAGTCTGACTTCCTTTTCTATATCTACTCTGTTAATGTCGACAAAAGTTCGTGTCTTTGCTCCACGACTCTCTTCTTTTATCATAGTGACACCATCCTTCTCCCATCCGAATGCTTCCTTAATTAAGTCATGTGTAAATTGGATGACAACCCATTCTCCTCCTTTATCCATAACTTTTGCTTCTGGCACCAGTGGATCATGCAGTGCTGGCTGTAGGGTGTTCATGACTTGCGTGCATCTTTGGAAGTCAGGTTTATATATGGGCAATTCAAAATACTTATGAATTCCTTCTTTCTTCATTATGTCGATTGTGGAGGGTAGTTCATGTAATACTCGGAAGTCCTGGGACATAATCGGAAAGTGATGCTCTGTGTCCATGATCTTTATGTTCGCCAAGAAGAGATACTCGCCTATTGGTTGCTCATCTCTAAACCAATGCCCCTTGGCTTTTGTGGGACTTTGGGGAGGGAATTCCTGCACCTCCTCTTGTATCGTAGCCTCCGAGTCTTCAGAAGCCATCTGCACTTGTAATTAAAAGTGCATTAGCTTGAAAGGAAGTATAGCCAGTAGTGTAGTGCATTGCAGTGTGTTGTTGTCGCGCATCACTCCGTTTCCCATGATTCTATAGGTGAGATCTCTTACCACATTTTTTATTTTTTATCCTGAAAGAAAACAAGCGTTAGTATAGCCGAAGCATTTATTTAAGTCCAGAGTTGAAGCTACGACCTAATCTCACTTGGAGAAAGTGCACCACTAGTTTTAGAATGTACATCATGTGCCGAATGCTTGGCCTCGTATTATGGCCCTATTATGCATACTTGAGGTGCACCAGAAGCTTCATGAGTGCATTGGGGATCTCTGTTGCTTAGATTGTCCACTCCTTGCCGTTGCTTGGGTTTCCAAATCCATTTCGTGACCACTGAGAGAGGTCGTTTGATTTCTTTGATTCTTTGGCCTTCATGTGTTCTCTTTGTTTCCCTAAGCGTTCTATTAGTACAGATGGTTCTTTTCTGGTTTCTGGGACGAATCTGATGTGGTTGTGTCATTCACTTTTTCTGATGTATTGCATCCGCCTGAGTGCTTATTGCTTGCTTCGCTGCTTGTGTGACCTTCTTGGGAATCCATATCTGTTGTCGTGCTCTCTGAGCTTCAATCAAAGACTTGGGGATCCAAACTTGCAAGAATCCTGTTGGTGTGGACTTTGGTGTAGCTGACTTTTTGATTTCTGTGGGTGCTGACTTTTTTTTGTTTTGCACCTGATCTTTGCGTACCCACTTGTATTTGTCCTTTCCTTGATACACGTGTCTGCTGGTTGTTTTCCAATATGGTGATCTTTCCTCTAGTTGAGGATGTCCAGGAGAGTTGGTTTCCTTTGTGGCTGGCTTTGCCTCGACTAAATGGGATGATTTTGACTCTGCTGCGGACATCGTTGGACTCGAAGTTTCTGCCGCTTCTAGATTGGTTCGGAGATATTCGCACCAGGATCATTCTTCAGTGTCTTTTCTTGGAAGCTCTCCGAACGCTCGACCATTTTTGGTTGAATTAAAGGCTTCTCTCCTAATAAACTGAAAATCTCCTTATGCCCTATTTTCGCCGAAATATAGCCTTGAGCTAGATTAAGGCACACCTCATTCTCAATGATCCAGTCTTGTCCTAGAATTAAGTCTTCCATTAAATCTTAATCTTTGCACACTAAGACTCTTTGTTCCATAGAGGAATTTCCTAGGTGGAGGAGTACATTTGTTGTTCCAATGCAATCTAGAGTTTGTCCTCCAATTCCTATCAATCTGGCTTTTGTGGAATTCATACTCAGTTGAAGATCTTTTAC
>CM035409.1:212649220-212664220 GCA_020310875.1 Ceratopteris richardii
ACTCGGACTGGGACTGGGACTGGGACTGGGACTGGGACTGGGACTGGGACTGGGACTGGGACTGGGACTGGGACTGGGACTGGGACTGGGACTGGGACTGGGACTGGGACTGGGACTGGGACTGGGACTGGGACTGGGACTGGGACTGGGACTGGGACTGGGACTGGGACTGGGACTGGGACTGGGACTGGGACTGGGACTGGGACTGGGACTGGGACTGGGACTGGGACTGGGACTGGGACTGGGACTGGGACTGGGACTGGGACTGGGACTGGGACTGGGACTGGGACTGGGACTGGGACTGGGACTGGGACTGGGACTGGGACTGGGACTGGGACTGGGACTGGGACTGGGACTGGGACTGGGACTGGGACTGGGACTGGGACTGGGACTGGGACTGGGACTGGGACTGGGACTGGGACTGGGACTGGGACTGGGACTGGGACTGGGACTGGGACTGGGACTGGGACTGGGACTGGGACTGGGACTGGGACTGGGACTGGGACTGGGACTGGGACTGGGACTGGGACTGGGACTGGGACTGGGACTGGGACTGGGACTGGGACTGGGACTGGGACTGGGACTGGGACTGGGACTGGGACTGGGACTGGGACTGGGACTGGGACTGGGACTGGGACTGGGACTGGGACTGGGACTGGGACTGGGACTGGGACTGGGACTGGGACTGGGACTGGGACTGGGACTGGGACTGGGACTGGGACTGGGACTGGGACTGGGACTGGGACTGGGACTGGGACTGGGACTGGGACTGGGACTGGGACTGGGACTGGGACTGGGACTGGGACTGGGACTGGGACTGGGACTGGGACTGGGACTGGGACTGGGACTGGGACTGGGACTGGGACTGGGACTGGGACTGGGACTGGGACTGGGACTGGGACTGGGACTGGGACTGGGACTGGGACTGGGACTGGGACTGGGACTGGGACTGGGACTGGGACTGGGACTGGGACTGGGACTGGGACTGGGACTGGGACTGGGACTGGGACTGGGACTGGGACTGGGACTGGGACTGGGACTGGGACTGGGACTGGGACTGGGACTGGGACTGGGACTGGGACTGGGACTGGGACTGGGACTGGGACTGGGACTGGGACTGGGACTGGGACTGGGACTGGGACTGGGACTGGGACTGGGACTGGGACTGGGACTGGGACTGGGACTGGGACTGGGACTGGGACTGGGACTGGGACTGGGACTGGGACTGGGACTGGGACTGGGACTGGGACTGGGACTGGGACTGGGACTGGGACTGGGACTGGGACTGGGACTGGGACTGGGACTGGGACTGGGACGGACTGGGACTGGGACTGGGACTGGACTGGGACTGGGACTGGGACTGGGACTGGGACTGGGATGGGACTGGGACTGGACTGGGACTGGGACTGGGACTGGGACTGGTGGACTGGGACTGGGACTGGGACTGGGACTGGGACTGGGACTGGGACTGGGACTGGGACTGGACTGGGACTGGACTGGGACTGGACTGGGACTGGGACTGGGACTGGGACTGGGACTGGGACTGGGACTGGGACTGGGACTGGACGGGACTGGGACTGGGACTGGGACTGGACGGGACTGGGACTGGACTGGACTGGGACTGGGGACTGGGACTGGGACTGGGACTGGGACTGGGACTGGGACTGGGACTGGGACTGGACTGGGACTGGGACTGGGACTGGGACTGGGACTGGACTGGGACTGGGACTGGGACTGGGACATGGGACTGGACTGGGACTGGGACTGGGACTGGGACTGGGACTGGGACTGGGGACTGGGACTGGACTGGGACTGGGACTGGGACTGGGATTGGGACTGGGACTGGGACTGGGACTGGGGACTGGGACTGGGACTGGGACTGGGACTGGGACTGGGACTGGGACTGGGACTGGGACTGGGACTGGGACTGGGACTGGGACTGGGACTGGGACTGGGACTGGGACTGGGACTGGGACTGGGACTGGGACTGGGACTGGGACTGGGACTGGGACTGGGACTGGGACTGGGACTGGGACTGGGACTGGGACTGGGACTGGGACTGGGACTGGGACTGGGACTGGGACTGGGACTGGGACTGGGACTGGGACTGGGACTGGGACTGGGACTGGGACTGGGACTGGGACTGGGACTGGGACTGGGACTGGGACTGGGACTGGGACTGGGACTGGGACTGGGACTGGGACTGGGACTGGGACTGGGACTGGGACTGGGACTGGGACTGGGACTGGGACTGGGACTGGGACTGGGACTGGGACTGGGACTGGGACTGGGACTGGGACTGGGACTGGGACTGGGACTGGGACTGGGACTGGGACTGGGACTGGGACTGGGACTGGGACTGGGACTGGGACTGGGACTGGGACTGGGACTGGGACTGGGACTGGGACTGGGACTGGGACTGGGACTGGGACTGGGACTGGGACTGGGACTGGGACTGGGACTGGGACTGGGACTGGGACTGGGACTGGGACTGGGACTGGGACTGGGACTGGGACTGGGACTGGGACTGGGACTGGGACTGGGACTGGGACTGGGACTGGGACTGGGACTGGGACTGGGACTGGGACTGGGACTGGGACTGGGACTGGGACTGGGACTGGGACTGGGACTGGGACTGGGACTGGGACTGGGACTGGGACTGGGACTGGGACTGGGACTGGGACTGGGACTGGGACTGGGACTGGGACTGGGACTGGGACTGGGACTGGGACTGGGACTGGGACTGGGACTGGGACTGGGACTGGGACTGGGACTGGGACTGGGACTGGGACTGGGACTGGGACTGGGACTGGGACTGGGACTGGGACTGGGACTGGGACTGGGACTGGGACTGGGACTGGGACTGGGACTGGGACTGGGACTGGGACTGGGACTGGGACTGGGACTGGGACTGGGACTGGGACTGGGACTGGGACTGGGACTGGGACTGGGACTGGGACTGGGACTGGGACTGGGACTGGGACTGGGACTGGGACTGGGACTGGGACTGGGACTGGGACTGGGACTGGGACTGGGACTGGGACTGGGACTGGGACTGGGACTGGGACTGGGACTGGGACTGGGACTGGGACTGGGACTGGGACTGGGACTGGGACTGGGACTGGGACTGGGACTGGGACTGGGACTGGGACTGGGACTGGGACTGGGACTGGGACTGGGACTGGGACTGGGACTGGGACTGGGACTGGGACTGGGACTGGGACTGGGACTGGGACTGGGACTGGGACTGGGACTGGGACTGGGACTGGGACTGGGACTGGGACTGGGACTGGGACTGGGACTGGGACTGGGACTGGGACTGGGACTGGGACTGGGACTGGGACTGGGACTGGGACTGGGACTGGGACTGGGACTGGGACTGGGACTGGGACTGGGACTGGGACTGGGACTGGGACTGGGACTGGGACTGGGACTGGGACTGGGACTGGGACTGGGACTGGGACTGGGACTGGGACTGGGACTGGGACTGGGACTGGGACTGGGACTGGGACTGGGACTGGGACTGGGACTGGGACTGGGACTGGGACTGGGACTGGGACTGGGACTGGGACTGGGAGCAGCTCGGGGGTGGTCAGGTGGATGAGGCTTCACATTGAAGCTATCTGATAGATTTTGTAACGTAGATCAATACTACTTGTAAATCTGCACAGATAATAAAATTCTCTCTCTTCTTGTTCTGCGTATACTTTGTTTTCCTTCTTTATATCTTGTGGTGTCGAGGCGTATTATTCTGTGTGGGATTGTGATTCAAGATTAGGAGACTTGTTACAAGTGGTATCAGAGCAAATTGAGATTTCACTTAAGATGGCAGAAGCTTTAGGGTTGCATATTGAGATGCAGACTAAAAGACCTGTACAGGTGGCTAATGGTAGGATATACTATACTCGAGGCTGTATTGAGAATCTTGATTTTATGTTAGGAGAACATAAGTTTTTGGGCACCTTCCATGTAATTGAAATGAGAGAATGTGATGTAATCATCGGAATGGACTGGTTCGTTCATAACAGCATCGTGATTGATTGTGAAAGCGGGATCCTTACTTTGAAAATAGAAGGGAAGGAACATCGTCTTGCAGGCAAGTGTAATTCAAGTTTTTCTCCTATTTCTGCAATAAAGTTGATTAGGGGTATTCGACAGAGTTGTGAGACATATTTGGTTTATGTGCATGACCTTCAGGAGAAGAAGAAAGAAGAGGAAATACCTCAATATATTAGAAAACTTTTAGATGAGTACGCAGATGTATGTCCTGATGATCTACCAGGCATGCCTCCTCCTAGGAAAATTGACCATGCTATAGACCTTTATCCAGGAAGTGAGCCTTATTCCAAAGCACCTTATAGGTTCAATATTGATGAATTGAAAGAGTTGAAGCTCCAACTGGATGATCTATTGACGAAGGAGTTGATAAGACCTAGTGTTTCACCTTGGGGAGCACCTGTTTTGTTTCAGAAAAAGAAAGATGGTTTATACAGACTTTGTATCGACTATAGGGGATTGAACAAGAAAACCATTAAGAACAAGTATCCACTGCCACACATAGATGAACTAGTGAGTCAATTGAGTGGTGCCACAGTATTCACTAAGATTGACTTAAGATCGGGATATCATCAAATTAGAGTAAAGTCTGAGGACATACCCAAAACCGCTTTTAGAACACGATATGGTCATTATGAGTTCACGGTTTGGCCTTTTGGATTGACAAATGCTCCTGCAACATTTATGTGTTTGATGAATAATGTGTTTCATGAATATCTCGATGAATTTATATTAGTTTTTCTTGACGATATTTTTGTGTATTCTAAGGATGATGATGAACATGCATTGCATCTCAGGAAGACTTTACAAAAACTAAGAGAGCATAACCTATATGGTAAGATGAGTAAATGTTTTTTTGCAAAAGGGGAAGTGACTTATTTGGGGAGAGTTGTTTCTAAGGAAGGGATTCATATAGATCCTGAGAAAGTTAAAAGCATAGTTGACTGGCCTACACCCAAATGTGTGAGAGATGTGAGAAGCTTCCTAGGTTTGGCACAATATGAGAGGGCACACATTAGGGAGTTTTCTCGAATTGCAAATCCTCTTACAGAATTGACAAAGAAAAATAGAGAGTTCACATGGAATGATGAGTGCCAAAATGCGTTTGACCCATGAGGAAAACTGATACAGCTTTGCATGTTGCTAAACTTTTCATAAAAGAAATTTTTAGGTTCCATGGTATACCCAAAAGTATAATTTCTAATAGGGATGCAAAGTTCACATCTAATTTTTGGAAAGCAACATTTCAATCCATAGGAACAGAATTACGCATGAGTACTTCATTTCATCCTGTATGTATATATGTATGTATGTACATACATACGTACGTACATACATACATACATACATACATACATACATACATACATACATGATGAAATGCAGTACTCATGCGTAATTCTGTTCCTATGGATTGAAATGTTGCTTTCCGAAAATTAAATGTACGTACGTATGTACGTACGTATGTACGTATGTACGTACGTATGTATGTATGTATGTATGTATGTATGTATGTATGTATGTATGTATGTATGTATGTATGTATGTATGTATGTATGTATGTATGTATGTATGTATGTATGTATGTATGTATGTATGTATGTATGTATGTATGTATGTATGTATGTATGTATGTATGTATGTATGTATGTATGTATGTATGTATGTATATATATATATATATATATATATATATATATGTATATATATGTTTAGGACACATTTTTTATGAAATTATGCACGAGCTTGATTTTGGTCTCTTCTTGCCATGAGCACAGAGTGTTGCCTCTTTGCTTGAGACTTGCACATATACTTTCCCTCTTGCTTACTCTTGCAACCTCTCTTTCCCTCACTTGCCCTCTCTTTCCCTCGCTTCCTTCAGCATTGCCCTCTCTTGTCCACTTCGGTTTTGTTCCGTTTGTGGCACACTCTCCCTTGGAAACACAAAGAGAGGGAGGGAGAGAGAGTGAAGGAAAGTTATATCAACGTCTTCCAAAGGCCAAACTTGGTTTATGAGACAAAAACATGTGCAACTGTGGTAATCTCTATGTAAAATGAAAAGGAAAAATACTCGATACACAAAACTGTGTAGGCTGAAAACAACAAAAGTATGGTGTTCTTGGTAACAAGGAGATAGTAGGGATAATGTAGCTAAGGAGATAGTATGGTGTGCCGGGGAGTGTGGCTCTGACTTTGAGAGAGAGAGAGAGAGTGTGTTTCAGCCCCTTATTACTTTTTGAAGTTTCACACTGGGTAGAGCTCCCGATGTCATATGTAACCATGTGAAAATTCATAGCCTTACGTCTTGGGAATGCAATTCTTGCAAGGGCTTTAGCACTAGATATGTAAATGAATGCTAAATACGCATTATTCATGGATTATTTAAAAACAAAAAATAAAAAATGTTGCAACAAAATAAAATACTCATTCTTTATTTCCATTTTTTTAGTACCTGTCAAACATTGATCCACATGGATCAGCCCATGTGATCCACAAGGATGAGTCCATTTGATCCAGAGGGATCAATCCATATGTGTGAGTGTAGAGGGACAATCAAGCAAAAAGAAAAGAAGAAAGAAATCAAAGTCCAAAACTGCTCAATAAAGATCAAAAGAACCACTTTCTGCAAGAAGCCCCGCAAGGGCGCAACACCCACCTCTGCAAAGAGCCCCGCAGGGGCACACACACCAAGGAAAGCACGCAGCTTGAAAGAGGAACCAGGGCCAACAAGTATCCATGAAGAAGTGCAAAAAAATATCAAGCGGTTCCATAGCCATGAGGGTGCTTCAACCTCTTGAGCAACAGAAGGTTCAGATCAAGGCTTAAGAGCTACATCCTCATATGTCTACTAATGGCGTGCGTGGCAACCCGATTTAATAGGCAAACCAAATGCATCAGGCCTAAAGGATGTCAAGACAAATATCATACAGGACCACTAAAACATAATGCAAGATTAATAAAGAGGCAGAACTGACCAAGAGATGTGTGCGGTCGACAGGTAGACGAAAAGAAAAGCCTGTCAAGGGACGACAGAGACAAAGAGGGGGAGAGTGTTGCAGAGCAAAGGGGCATAAGAGAAGAGCCCCAAAATTTTCAAAATAATGGGCATAATTTTTCTTCTTCAAGGTCTTCAGGAATTCCCTCAAGCCATGTAAATGCACTAGAGGAGTCCTCTAGTTGCATAATCCCAATTTGTTGTAAAATATCCCTTGTAAATTAGTAGGAAATTCACTTTTCTAGTAATAAAGTGCCGGTCTCTTGTGTGAAAGGACCAAATTTAGGGCACATGTATATAAGTCACTTGGTGACTCTTTGTAAGTACTTTTTGCCATTGTGAAGAAGGAGCTCTCTAAAATTTCGAATTTGCCTCTTTCTTGTAGATTTTGATCCTCTTTTTGATCTTGTATGTGTGGGTAATGCTTGGAATGTGTGTGTAGGACTGTTGTCTACCCCTCCCCATTGTTTTTGAGCTACTGTAGTGAGTGAGCGAACTAGTAGGAGTTGTGGCGTGAGTGTGGGTGCTTCCCGCCATTCACCATTTTGGCCATAACTTGAAGCAGAGTTATCAGAATCGAGTGAAACCACTTCCAGTAGATGCGTCTCGTCGAGAGCTTCGAAACGAGTACCCTATTGACTATATTCGGAGTTCGGAGCTGGGAGAAATCCTTGATTTTCAGAGAGTGTGAGAGGTGGATTAGTCTTTTCTCATGCATGCAAGCTTAACCACTTCATTTTCCATCATGTGTGCACATGTCCCGATACACTTGGTTAGGTCGTTCGATCGGATTGACATTTAAATGTGTGTTAATTTCCCACTATATGCACTTGTGTTGCAATTGAGGTACAGTCTCATTGGCACGAGTCCTTGAGTCTTCTTGACTCAAGTACACACGTTTTTGGCGCCGTTGCCGAGGAACACTCAGCCAAGGTGCCTTCGTGATGGTTAGAGATTGAGTGTGATAGAATCGTACTTGTAGAGGTGAATTTGTCCTGTGGCAAGTAGTCAATCACTTCAGCACTTGTTACTTCACATCCCGGAGGTGTGTGTGATAAGTTTTAGGTTTAGGGTTAGTAGGAAGGAAGAGAAAGTGGAGTTAGGGTTAGGTTAGAAGGAGAGAAGAAGTGGAGAGAGGTGAAGTAGGAGTAGGCCGAGACCACCAAAAAAGTCCCAAAAATCACCTAAAATTAGCAAGATTCAAATTCTGTCAAAAAAGGTATAAAAACCAAAAAAATTGGCTCATTTGACACATCACATAGTTCTGGTATCGTCCGAGAGCTGCGAGTGGTATCGTGTGCAGAGTATCGTGCTGAGTAAGCCTTCAACGCTAGGTTTTGAGCTCAAGGTGCAAGCAATACAGTACCAAGGTAAGATTTCACATTTATTTGACAAAAACACATTGAAAGTGCACAAACGCGTGATTAAGTGCGCATTAGGTATCGCGGGGAGGAAAACCGTTTGTTTTTTGAGCTTTCTGGAAAGAGACTGTAGGCTAGGTGTGTGGGGGGTTGAAAGAGAGCAAGGGGGTGCAAAAATTTGTGAAAAATTAGGCTTTTTGGCTTGAGTATCGCGATCGGTTGAGATTTGGTATCGCGATACCAAAACTCCCTTGTATCGCGATACTCGTCGTGGTATCGTATCGCTGGTATCAGTTCTGGTATCACGATACCATTTTGGTATTGTGTCGACAGATTGATATCGCGATCACACCTTACTACAGTGGTATCGTATCGTTACCTACTGCGGTATCGTGTCGTCGACACACCAAGTATCGTATCGCCTTATTTCCTGGTGTAGTATCGCGATACAATACCAAGTATCGTATCGTCTCTTTGTCAGGAGCAATATCGCGACACCAAGTTGGCATCGTATCGGCCTTCTCAGGTGGTATCATATCGTGAGGACGGGATATCGTATCGTCCCTTATCTTAGTATCGTATCGTCAACCCCACCAAGTATCGTATCGCCACTTGTCAGATCGTATCGCGACACCATTTCAGTCTCGTATCGTCTTGGTTCTCCGGTATCGTATCGTGAGGACCGGGATATCGTATCGTCCCTTATCTTAGTATCGTATAGTCAACCCCACCAAGGATCGTATCTCCTTATTTCCTGGTGTAGTATCGCGATACCATACCAAGTATCGTATCGTCTCTTTGTCAGGAGCCATATCGCGACACCAAGTTGGCATCGTATCAGCCTTCTGAGGTGATATCGTATCGTGTGAGGAGGTTGGTATCGTAACGGGTATTAATCAAGTATCATATCGTGATCAGCAGTAGTATCGTATCGCCCCATTCCCTAGTGAAGTATCGCGACACCGTTCCTGGTATCGTATCGTACAAGCAGGTGGTATCGTATCGCCACTTGTTCTGGTATCGTATCGTCTCCTCATTGGGAATCGGATCGCGATACCAAATTAGTATCGTATCGGGAGGGTTGTTGGTATCGTATCGTAGCAATTGTCCAGTATCGTGTCGCCTGCGAAAGACAGTATCGTATCGTGTTGACTACAAGTATCGTATCGTGGCCAAGGCAGTATCGCCTAGTGCAGTATCGCCTAGTGCAGTATCGCCTAGTGCAGTATCGCCTGGAAGTGGTATAGTGCAGATTGGCAGTAGCATTTTGTCAGGTGACTAGAGGCTTTGGAAGAGCTACTCAAGGAGAATCTCTGAGACTTATAGAGAGACTTAGGAGGGTGAATGAACTTGAGGTCAGGGAGAGTGCTAAGTAGCCGAAGAAGTGTTGTATCCTCAGTGGGAAGTGCTGCCCAAGTCAGTCACCGCTCCGCCTACTCAGAGACCTCTAGTGATTCCGAGGAGGAAATACCCATTGCTTCGGAGGACATGCAGGTTCCAACACCAAATGGAAATTTTATGTCCACGGTTGAGGGAGATTACCGTACTTCCTTACAGTATGTGTCTACCAATGCCCAGGAGATCCCTATCTACCTGGATGGCTTAAATAGATCGGTGGCTAGGATGGTAACTTCCATGAATGCCACGATTATACCCCGACCTGCTGTCAAGTACGAGGGAGGTGCATACGTAGACAAAATTGGTCACATCTACATTGTGACTGAACTTCCTGAGATGATCAATGAAAGGGGAGAGTTAGTGGAACCAGACAACTCCGAAAGAACACACCCTGAAGAGTTAGTGACTACCCCTAGGGGCAGATCCCGAGTATCACAAGTCTTGAGAGGAGATTTGATACCTCAAGACGACTACTTGTTGGAGGTCTATATGATTCATGGATCATACGTATTGCTTCAAACAGACTTACCTGCTCCAGGAAGAGAAGAAAACCCCATGACATTTTATGAGCTACAAGACCCAGGTGACGAAAGTAGACTCACATACATGGACAAGGATCAACGGAGATATTGGCCCGTGAGTGTCTTAGACAGGGCTCGGTTGAGATACATCGGTGCACCTGTATTTCCCCAGAGAGATCAAGCTACCACCTCACAAAATCCTTTTGGAAATCAACAAGAGACGGAACATACCACATCAGGACAGACCAGCCAACGAAGTGTGCCCAACCGTACTCATGTACAATTTGCGACTCCAGGAGTGCAAATGCACAATCAGACCCACGCAAGGGTAGGTAATCAGTACAGACCACCAGTAAGACCACGACCACCGGTAGGAGAACAGCCTTGGATACCTCCAATAAGACCGGTTGTCCCAGTCTTCCCTGTAATGCCCAGACCGCCTAAACCGATGAGAAGACTAAGACCTATCCAGGTGGCAAAGTGTGTAAGAAATCACTACGATGGATTGGGGGAACCCTATGATCACATTGCAGAATTTAAACAAGTTCTAAGGGCAGAACAAGTAGATGACTTCTTTGTGCAGTATAAGTCTTTTGGACTCACCCTCACAAGGACGGCTCTAACTTGGTTCCAACCCTTAGATCCAAATCAATTTGGAAACATGGAACAATTCTTTCAAGAATTCATTGGGGAATTCACAAAGAGAGGGATTAAACACAATTCTGCTTCATTAATCCACAGCTTTAAACAAAACTCTAATGAAACTGTGAAGACCGCGGCCAGAAGATTCAATCAGTATGTGGATAGATGCCCAATGGCTGAGAGACCCACGCAACAAAAAATGATTTCATTATTTTTGGATGGACTGACAAACGGAACTTTAAGAACGCTAGTGTACGTGAAGAGGTTACAAACTTTGAGTGAGTGCCTTCAAGAGTGCATTGATTTGGAGGATAACCTAGCCGAGGATCTCAAAAGTACACCCAACCTCACTAAATCAGAAGATTCAAGGAACACCATCACATCCAACTCCAGTAACATGGAAGAATTAGCGGAGCTATTAGCAAAGAAACTAGGAGTTCAAGGGCAGAGCTTACCAACACCCAGCTCAAAGAAAGATTCAAGGAACACCATCACATCCAACTCCAGTAACATGGAAGAATTAGCGGAGCTATTAGCAAAGAAACTAGGAGTTCAAGGGCAGAGCTTACCAACACCCAGCTCAAAGAGTGCCTATGCTACGGAGATGTAATTTATGTGGAGGAGATCACCCCTCACACTTGTATGTACGAGGAGGGGTTGGTGCACAACCTATGTATCCATACAACGGGAAGCAACAACAAGGGACTTCTTTGTACTGCCACATAGAACAAAAATACACCAACCACGCTACTGAGAACTATCCTTTCAATAGGCAAGCACGCCCTTTCCAACCACCGCAGTATCGACCATATGGATATCCACCTAGGGAGCTGGGCAGAGAGATACCGAGATACAACCCATATCCAACTCCAGCAGGAGCATCAAGGCCATATGAACAGGCGCCATATCCACCACCACAACCAGTGCTAGGACCCAAACTGTCACAACCTCAGCAAGTAGTACCGGTGAAGTATGCTCAACCGGAAGAGAACTTAGAGAGAGCTATAGTACCAGCATCGACAATGACCAATGTAGAATCAACAAACCCCAGAGATGAACCGTCACCAGGAGATTACCACCCATACGAAGCCAACATGTTAGAATATGAATCTGCGTATGATGCGGCTTATTATGGATATGAATGCTATGATCAGACTTATGGGGCAGAGACAGCCACCTTATTGTATACGGCTCCTAAAGCACAACCAACCATGAGACCACCCATTAGACCACCTGTGCAGAGAGGACCATGCTATAGATGCGGAGGAGACCATTTCATTAGAGAATGCCCTCGACCTTACAACCCTCCACCACCAAGGATTTGGGAAGGATATTGTAGTGATTGCGGAAAGGAACATCTTTTCAGAGACTGCCCTAAGAATCCGACAAAAACCCAAGATACTACACCAATCAACGTGATTGAGGTCATAGAAGGATCTGGAAGTTATAAGGAGTATGTTGTGCCACTAAAGGCCATTACCAGAGCCCAAACGAAGCAACAAAAAGGAAAACAGCCAGAAGAGAAACGAGAGAGCAATAAAACTGTAAACCCTAAAATTCAGGTAGTCGGGGATTCTGAGGATCCACGTGAAAATTCCCAGAACACAAAAGTACAAAAATGGAAGGAAAGACGAGAAAAACTCAAAGATAAATGGGCAAGAAATAAGAGTCAAGACAGTAAGAAACAAACCAAAGACTTGAATGAGCATAAAGAACAAAAAACTCAGAAGGAAATCCCTGAGCCACCACGCACTCAAGAGGTAGAGAAGCCAGGATCAATTCTAGCTGACCCAAAGCCAGAAGACTTAGACATGTGGTTGAAAGCTTACCAGGCTAGAATTAAAATGGGCCCAAATATGGAGCAACATGAAAAACTCTACCCTCAAGGGGAATTAGAAAAAGAAAGATTGGCGATATGCAGGAAACTTATAGAGGTAGCACAAGCAACCCTAGAAAAGACTATCCCAATTTTACCAGAGACAAGAATTGCACATGGTTTATACGAAGAATGCATCAAATTCAAGGATAAGGAACCTAGGAAGGAAGATGACCAAGGTGAACGAATAAAAGCACAAGATGAACCGGTGTCAATGATGCCAGACCTAGAAGCAGATTGGCCCAAAGATTTATGGAATAGAATCCGAGAAGAGCAATGGAAGAAGAATGGAGTCAGTCCGTCTCCTTTTGATGAAATAGATGTGGAAGATTGTCAACCCAATCCCAACCTGAAGGAAATATATGAGGAGGTATCAAGACTGGATAGAGGTAGAGAGGAAACCCTGAGCATTTCAACATTGCCTAATTACATGGGAGAATACGAAAGGGACTCTATAATAATACGAGCACCCACAGTACATGGGAAGGGAAAAGGAAACTCAGAAGAGAGTTCACACAATCTAACAGAACTAAAGAAAACAAAAGTGCAATGCAAACTGACAGTGGAAGAGTTACTTCAACTTAAACCACAATTATGGAGGCAGTTAGCAAACCAATTAGAACCACAACCAGAGAAAGGAGAAACAAAAGGAAACGAAAAGGAAAGCAAATCAACGATACAAATCCCAATGGATAAAATGGGGGAATTTAGTGAAGGAGACGAAGGTAATACATGTCTACCTGTCACCCACAATGGGTACATGACCAAGGCTATCCTAGACACGGGAGCTGGGGTAGGAATTGCCACCAAGGAGATTTGGGAAAAATGGGGAAAACCTGCCTTACAACCCACACGTATGAAGCTCCAATTGGCAGACGGTCATGTGGAAAGACCCTTGGGAATATTGGAACGAATCACATTAACCACCTGTGGAGTAGAATTTGAACACACATTAGCCATTTGTAAGTTCGAGAAAGCGAACAACTATGAAATGATATTAGGCCGACCCTTTATGAGACAAATGCGGATAGTACAAGATTGGGGAAGAGATTCGTTATACCTGCAACATCAAGGAAACACTACCAAGATAAATCTGCACACGTTTGCCTATCGAGATGTCCCTCCACTACAATGGAACCCTGTACATAGGGAAGAAGATGACCTATCCATTCACATTGCTGGATCAAATGATCACTCTTGGATACATGAGGATGCCCAGTTATGGATGTGTAAAGAAGCCAAGAGAGAGGATAGTAAAAAACAACTGTGGCCGATAGGACATCCTAACTATCGATCAGTAGAAGACCCAGATTACATGCCTCAAATCTTTCCTGATGAGACCTTCGAGCCGCATGGATGGATGGAAATTTTAGCCACCTTAGATGTGTGCGTAAATGAAGAAGTTTTGACGATGAACGAATGCATAGATGTGGAAGGATATGATGTAAATCTCTATATGGTTGTTCTTCAAGAAGTAGAAGAAAGAGAAATCTTGGAAAAAGAATGGAAAGAGGAATATGAAAGCATAGAAATGGAACCAGAATTTGACTCCGAAGAAAGCTACCTAAACACTATTCAGAACAAGAAGGAACAGGAACCAACAAAAATCTTAGCAATTGAAGCTACTCCAGCAATACACAAGCAGAGGGAAGACATGATTAAGGTAGAGCCGGACCCAGATCTTTTTGAAGTTCCTGAACATTTTAAAAAATACGAAGTAAAAGAGAGAAAAGTAGCCATTCAAATGCCTAGACGAGAGGCACGAGACGGAGAAGCGTACGACAACAAAGAACAAACAAAAAAAATTGTTGTAACAGTAGAAGACGGAGAAGAGCGATGCACATATATTGGAAAAGATGTATCCGAAGAGAAGGAAGAGGAACTCATACACCTTATCCGAGAATACCGAGACGTATTCGCATGGACCTACAAGGATCTCAAAGGCGTAGAACCCACTATTTGTTCCCATCGAATACCAATGACGGCAGACGCAAAACCATCCAAACAACGCCCTTATACGTATAATGAGGTTTATACAGCAAAAATTAAGGAAGAAATAGACAAACTACTAGCGGCAGGATTCATATATGAGATAGAACATACCGAATGGGTATCGCCATTGGTAGTGGTGCCTAAGAAAAATGGAAAGCT
>CM035409.1:212671720-212914220 GCA_020310875.1 Ceratopteris richardii
AGAATAATTGATATCTCTGAACTACAAATGAAGAAAAGTTTGAACATAGACGAAAAAATCCAAACAAGTGAGAGCAAACTGTTGGGGATAGAGACGGGCCCAAGGAGTCTCCTTTTGTATATTTTGACCCTTCCATGTGAAAGCTCTCTTCGAGAGCTTTCGACACATATTTTTGGATCCCAAATTGGGGAGTTATAAGAATTTACATTCTTTTTATAACTTTTGGTCATTGGGCATGTGTGAACATGCTCAAATGACCTAAAAGTCACTTATCAATAAGAGTTGGTTCCAAATCTCTCATAACTTGATTTGGACTTCTTCAACTTCAGCTTCTCCATCATCTTCTCCAAATTTCTGCGCAAGTTTCTCTCTCTACTTTCTCTTTCCTCACGCAGAAGCTCACTCCCTTTGCGTTTGGAGCAACTTAGCACACCACGACGTAGCTCTCGGCGGCCTCTTTCAACTGGTATCAGAGCCTTGAGCCGTTCTATCGCGACAAAGTTGCTCCAAGTGCTTTTCTACTTCAGCCTATGTTAAGCTGAAGGTGTTTTCTTGCATTTGGGAGAATTTCATCGCCAAAAACCTTCTTTTTTCGCAATGAAAGTGCTATTTTTTGAGGATTACTTGAGTCCGGAGCAAAGCTTAAGCAAATTTTGTGATTTTTAGAGAGTTTCATTGCGAAGAAAGTTGCTCCGAGGCGAAGAGGATCAGTTTGGGCACCTCAACAACCCATAACAAGCTGATTTGAGGTGTTTTGCAGGCCTAAACAGGTGTTTCACAGGTCATAGCAGCAATACACAGGTCTAGTACCCTATGTATTGGATTGTGTGAAAAGAAATTGCGTATGTACAACAATTTGTGGCATTTTTTTGAGAATTTCGGAAATTTATGAAGCAAAATTTGGGGCTTTTGCTCATACTTGGTTCTAAAGGCTGCGTTATAGCCTTATGTATGCACATTGAAGTCAAAAGAAGTCAAATTTGTTGATTTCAAGCACAAATTAGCTTGCTCGAATTTTCCACAAAAATTTTCAGAAAATTTCAGATTTTGTGCTCTATTTTGCTCCATTTTGCTCCTAGAGGTGTTTGAAGCTATTGTGCACTATTTTTAGAGGTGGTACCTTGATTTTGGTGTTAGCCCAAAATTTCAGCACACTAACCTCTTCATTGTGCAATTATGGCGTCATCTTCCTCAAATGTGAAGAATCTATTTGAGATTTGACGATTTGACGGAACAAATTTCCACTTGTGGAAGGAGAGAATGCAAGGTATTCTCTTTCTGAAGGATTGTGACAGGGCATTGGAGGCGGAAAAACCAAAGGAAATGTCATAAGATGCATGGCTGATATTGACAAGAAGGCTGTTACATATACCAAGATGACTCTCTTTGATGAAATCTTGGTAGATCTCAAAGGTTTGACCTCTGCTTCAGAAATATGGGCAAAGCTGAAAGAAACTTATGAAAACACTACGCCTGTTAACCAAGTGCATTTGATGCGGAAGCTTGTTGGAATGCAGTTAGATGAGTCCAAGAGTGCAGCTGAACACTTATCTCTCTTTACAGGTACTTTACCACAGATGCAGGACTCACGTATGGCTCCTTTTGATGACAAGCTTAAAGCCATTTTCTTGCTTTATGACATTGCTTGACGCTTGGGAGACATTGGTAGTCTCATTGTCCAATAACCCAACCTGACCTTTGATGGTTTTAGAGGTTCCATACTTAATGAAGACATCAGGAGAAAAGCAGATGGTGAAGGTGGCAGCTCAGCCAACATGGTTAGAGGCAGGATAGATAAGAGGAATAATAATGCACAAAGGAACAAGAGTAAGAGCAAGGAAAGGGGTAATAGAAGCAAGGGTAAAAGCAATGATGTGATATGCTATCAATGTGGCAAGAAAGGCCACAAGAAACCTGATTGCCGCTATTACAAGGCACAACTTGAAAGAAAGAAGAATGCAGGAGATAAGAAGAAGGAGAAGAAAGAAGGCAAGACTGATGCACAGGACAACCAAAAGGACAAGGAGAAGGCCAATGTGGCCTCTAATGTAGTCATAGAAGACCTATCAAATGTTGAGGATATTTTATGCACTACTTTGTCAACTTATGATACTTATGCATTTGATTCCTCTCTAAATGTTCATTCACAGGACATGTCCATCACCAAAAGTGATCTTCTTGATGCTTTGCAGACCGTTAATGATGCATTGGCCCAGACATGGATTGTTGACTCTGGTGCTTCTTTTCATGTGAGTCCTATCAAGGAGTGTTTTTCTACTTTTATTGCAGGCAGCCATGGCCGTGTATACATTGGAAACAATCATGCATGTTCCATTGAGGGTATGGCACAGTGCATTTCTCTACAAATGGCACTAATGAGCTGGTCTTGCATAATGTGCGTTATGTACCATGGATAAGAGAAGCTTGCTTTCTGTGGTCAAATGGATATGCATGGTTATAGCATTCTCTTTGAGAGAGGATCATGGAAAATGACAAAGGGGTCAAGGCTGATTGTGAAAGGCACAAAGAAGGGAACTCTCTATTGCTTGCATGGAAAAGCCTTATCAGGGAAGTTTATTGCTTTGATTGAAGTTCACTCCCATATGGAGTTGTGGCATAAGAGATTTGGCCTTATGAGCCAAAAGGGTCTCACTAGGCTTTGTAACTTAAAGAAGCTTGATGCGAAAGGCATGAAGCTTGATTTTTTGTGATGAATGTCAATATGGAAAGCAAGTGAAATGTTCCTTTTACTCTGGTGTGTCTCGTAAGTCTTGTGTACTTGATCTTGTTCATTCTGATGTATGTAGCATGCCTACCACATTTATGGGGGGTGCTTTGTATTTCATTTCTTTTGTTGATGATTTCTCCAAAAAAATTTGGGTTCAATTGCTTAAGTCTAAGGACGAAGCATTTGCTGCCTTTAAACGTTTTCATGCATTTGTGACCACCCAAACAGGTAAAAAGCTGAAATGCCTAGGTAGAAATAATGGGGGTGATTATACAAGTGCTGAATTTAAGAAATTTTGTTAAAATTTGGGCATTAAGAGGGAGCTTACTGTGCCATACAGCCCCTCTTCTAATGGTGTGGTTGAACGCTATAATAGGACACTTTGTGAGAGGGTGAGGTGCATGCTGTCCACAGCTAATCTCCCTCGTGGATTTTGGGGAGAGGCACTCAAAACTGCAGTACATATATGCAATAGATCCCCTCACATGTCTTTGAAAGGTGACATCACTGAAGAGGTTTGGTCTGGCAAACTTGCTTCATATGATCACTTATGTGTCTTTGGTTGCGAGGCTTTTGTGCATATAAGGCCTGAGCTGAGAAACAAACTTGATGCTAAGTTCATAAAAGGCGTTTTCATGGGATATGGTGAAGAAGGTGAGATGGGCTACAGAATTTGGATATCTCAGCTCAAGAAAGTTGTACGCAGCCGGGATGTTGTTTTTAATGAGGCGAGTCTGCTTCAAAACAATAGTGCCTCAAGAGATGACCATAAAAGGGTCAGATTTCAGGATGACCAGTCACCTGTTAGGCTTATTTTTGACCCTCAGGATGCACCACAAAAGACTTAAAAATATTGATGATCCAGTGGTTTTTGAGCCAGAAGATAATGGACAGCAAGATGAGGCTCCTCAAGGGGATTATGCAGCCACCTATTCATGCTGAAAACAGGGTTGGAAATGATGTACAATAACCCGTTAGCAATGAAGAAATTAATGTACCTCCTGATGTAGATCCATTGCCTAGTAATGTGGATCATTAGGTATGAAGATCTACATGTCCTAGGAGGCCAGTGAATAGATATGATTCCCTTATACATTATATTATGTTATCAGATGAGGGTGAGCCTCTTGCTTATAAAGAGGCAAAGCTTTGTGTGGGAGTTAGCCATGCAAGAAGAGATAAAGGCCTTGCATGCAAATGATACTTGGGATTTGGTTGAGTTACCCAAAGGAAGGAAGGCCATTCCCAACAAGTGGGTGTACAAAATCAAAACGGTTGATGGCAAACCCAAGTATAAGGCAAGGCAGTTTGCCAAGGGATATGCCCAAAAAGAGGGCATTGATTTCCAAGAAGTGTTCTCTCCAGTGGTGAAAATGACCACTTTACGTGTGTTGTTTGCTCTCACAGCTGCCTTGGATTTGGAATTATTCCAAATGGATGTTAAAACAGCCTTTTTGCATGGTGATTTAGATGAAGAGCTGTACATGAAACAACCCGAAGGATATGCTACTTGGAAAAGAGCATCTGGTATGCAAACTGAAAAGGACCTTATATGGGATGAAACAGGCCCCCAGACAATGGTAAAAGAAGTTTGATGCATTTATGCTCAAACATGGGTTTAAAAGAAGCCATGCAGATCACTGTTTGTACACCAAAAAGGATGAAGATGGAAGCCCAATTATTCTTGTACTGTATGTAGATGATATGCTGCTGGCTGGGAAGAAAAAGAGCACTCTGAATGCTCTAAAACAGCAGCTGAACTCTGCATTCTCAATGAAAGACCTTGGGGAAGCTGAGCATATTCTTGGTATGCGTATAAAAAGGGATAGGCAGCAGCATACTTTGCAGGTATCCCAAGAAAAGTACATTGAAAAAGTGCTGGACAGATTTAATGTGGATGATGCTAAGCCTCTTGGAGTGCCATTGCAGCCACATGTTAAGCTTTTTAAGGATGACTGTCCTAAAGATGATGATGCAGCCAATTACATGGAGTGTTCCATATGCATCAGCTTGTGGTTCACTTGTGTATGCTATGGTTGTTACTCGGCCAGACATTGCTCATGCAGTGGGAGTTGTTAGCGGGTTCATGGCTAATCCTGGTAGAGCTCATTGGGACGAAGTCAAATCTATCTTGAGATATTTGAAAGGGACCAAAAGTAAATGCTTATGGTATGGAAAGGGTCTATTGGAGTTAAAAGGATTTTGTGATTCAGACATGGCAGGTGATGTTGACACACGCATGTCCACAAGTGGGTATGTATACATCCTTGCAGGTGGAGGTATTTCATGGTGCTCTAGACTTCAGAGGATAGTTGCACTATCTACTACAGAGGCTGAATATATTTCAGCCACAGAGGCTTCCAAAGAAGCCATTTGGTTAGCCCCTTTGTAGTGAGTTTGGGATGCCTAAAAAGGCACCTGTTCTTGGATGCGATAGCCAGAGTGCCATATGTTTGGCAAAGAATGCCATGTTTCATGCTCACACAAAGCATTTTGATGTGAGATACCACTTCATCAGAGAGGTGTTAGAGGATGGCCTGATCACTTTGATCAAGGTAAATACTTCGCAGAATCTTGCAGATGCTCTCACGAAGTGTCTACTCAAGGCACAACATCAGCTATGTATATAGATGGTGGGAGTTACTTAGCTTAAAGGGTCCTCCTTGGTCCTTTAAGTGGGAGGTTGTTGGGGATAAAGGCCCGAAGGACTCTCCTTTTGTATATTTTGACCCGTCCATGTGAAAGCTCTCTTCGAGAGCTTTCCAGACATATTTTTGTTATATTTTTAGACCCCAAGTTGGAGAGTTATAGGCATTTACATTATTTTTATGACTTTTGGTCATTGGCCATGTGTGAACATGCCCAATGGACCTAAAAGTCACTTATCAATAAGACTCTGTCTAAAATCTCTCATAACTTGATTGGGACTTCTTCAACTTCAGCTTCTCCATCTTCTCCAAATTTTTGCGCAGGTTTCTCTCTCTACTTTCTCTCTCCTCATGCAGAAGCACACTCCCTTGGCGTTTGGAGAAACCGAGCAGACGACAACGTAGGTCTCCGCGGCCTCTTTCACAAACAACACCATACTTTGCGAAATGAGAAATATTTGAATTACTATAAGGCATTTGGATCACTTTGATTCTAGCGAATTCGGGTGCTAATCTTTTATCATAATTGTCTACTTCTAAACCAAAAGGAGATTGAAATATTTTTAGATCCAAAAAAGCACAAGAATCACCATGTGAAGTACAACCAAACTCACAAAAATCTTTGGAATAAATATCACCACCCAAAGCATCATTATTTAAATGCACAAAATCTTGAAAAGAACTAAAATCAGAAACAAACATATCATCTACAAAGCGTCTAATATTACAAAGTGTGTGCAAAATGATAGGACAAGTATTAGCTAAAACAAACGTTTCCATAAATTTTACATTCATATCACCAACTGAAATATATAAGTTTCTTAGAACAAAATCCAACCAAACACAAATATCACTTTCATCTACTATTCTAGTGTAATGTTTTTTTCTACTATCTATATCTATGGACTTGGATTTCAACCATAAATAATTAAAATGAAATGCAAACTTTTCTACCAAAAGAGCCTTACATCTATCTTTTAAAGAACAAATCCTATGTTTTAATTCATTGAAGTCTAACTTTGTATACAAAGTGGTGAAGTCAAGAGTTTGAAGCCCCAAGGGAATATATTTTCTTCTAGAGTTCTTGAAGAGTTGAGAGACTTTATTACGAGGATAACACCTAGAGAATTATCTAAACTAATCGCTTTATTTTTGTGTAATCGTTGAGTTTTTAAAATTGCTTTTGCTTTATTCACTTTTAATCATTAAAAGTGCTTCTTGACCTATTTTTTCACACTTCTAACCACCTGATGAATGATCTGACAACATTTTTATGATCTCCATGCTGAGAGCTATCAAATGAGGTAAAAACCCTAAATCAGCAGAAAATTAGGGTTAGGGTTTTCTCCCAAATATGATCTCTGATGACTACATGTCATATGCTATTAAAAAGCTCTCTTCAAGCTCTACAAGATAGGCTCATAAAAATTTTACCCATATTTTGTGCCAAAAATGACTAAGTACCAAAATTAGGGTTTTTGCCCTAATAGGATTTTGGACTGATGTGACATTGATTTCCAACAAATATCAATAGAAGAAGATGATGGGAAATCCCCATCCATATAGTTCAACCTATAATATGAACCAAGGAACCTATGGGAAGATTAAACAAAAACATTATTACGATTTGGAACCCAAATTTTTGTATGTTGAGAAGATGGATTATTGAGAAATGTTTTGGATATCTACGCCAAATCATAGGAGTTTTCTTATTCATCGATCTACTCTTAAGAAGGCTCGATTTTCCTTCCAAATTGAAGCCTTTAGGAAAGAAGGTATGCAAAGTTCGCATCCAAAATAATTCCCTAGGCAAAGCTTTTTTTTTGTAAAACTCTTTAGAGTTTCTAAAATTACCTTCGATGTGTTCTATAGGAAAACAACGAAACGATTCAAAACCATATTTTGCAATGGATGCATAAAGAGGCTTTACTTTTTCAATCAAAATTCTTTCAGAATGATTTTTCTAGCTTCTCTAACATGCTTTTGAAAACGAATACATTTAGTCTTAAAAGTTTGATCAACATATAAAAATGAACTAGCAGAAATGTTATAGATTACATAAATGACTTGTGAACAATGAATTGCACTTAATGGATTAACTTCATGCAAATGCTTTTTTCTTAAACACCTCAAACGAAGAACTTTTATTGAATTATTGGTATAATGAGTATTAACTAAAACCGTTTTGAAAGAAGACCAATGAATATGATCATTATCTAAGCAATGCAAAGAATTTAATTTATTTTTAGCTAAGAATTTGAACCTTTCTCTTCAACTATTATAAACACGAGAAGGAACACAATTTGAAGAAGAGGTTGAAGCACATACCTACCTTGTCAAAATTGAAACTCGAAGTTGATGAATAAGTATTATGAGAAATATCTATAGTCAGGTTAATAGCTCCTTCCAAGCAATGGGGCCCTTAAATAAAGATGCTTGTTACACTCGAGAGATCATCGGCGAAACGTGCAATCAACTGCCCATGATCCTTTGCTAGAATCATTACTTAACTTCCTCTGCCACAAGAAATTGTTCATGAAAGTACACAAAGAACCCTTGGTCTAAAAATACCTACTTCTTTTTTTTGGAAAATAAATATAAATAAATAAAAACAAACCAACCAAATAAAGTAAAAAGAATGATTGAAGAATAAAATAAATAAAAAATAAAACACTCAACAATAACATCAATAAACAAACCAACTACCATACACACATGAACACTCATAGAGTCATACATAACACAAGCCAAAAAATATAGAATAAAAAGGTATAACAAAATAAAGATGACCAAATTAAGAAAGTAAACTAAAAACAGTAATTTTAAGATTAAAATAAAAAATAAAACAAAAAAAAAATCCAATAAGGGAGAAGAAGAAGAAGAAGAAAAAGAAAAAGGGAACACACACACACACACACACACCCACACCCACCCCCTCCTCCCCCCCCCCCCCCCCCCTTTTACCTACACACTCAAATACATACATACACATCTCTGTTGCAGCGGTTTGCGAACCAGAAGGATTTTGCCGTACGATTCTTAAGGTTCCAATCGGTACATAGTGTTGGATCCGGTTCGCTTTGGTTGGAACTTTAGCTTTTAGGTACTTCAAAAAAGCCTATGATACCGTTAGCTTCACGCGTTTGTATGAGTACTGACTTCAAGCCTTTATGCCATAGCACTCAACACGCATCCTCCCCCCCTCCCCCCGACTTGCTGCTGGCAGTTGTGCATACCCGAGTGAGGACTCAGGAGTACCGGAGTATGTATGACTGATAAGTTCATTCACTTCATTGTTGCTGTTGCGCTATAGTGAGGACTGAGTAGCCGAGTGTGTGTGACACTGTTACCCGTCACGACTCACCACTAAGGAGTTCACTTAACATTACCCATAAGTTCCAACCCGAGTTCATTGCCTGTAACCCGAGTTCATTGCACAACATTATAGTAACTACATACCATCCTTTGAACTTTCACCATCCATAATACATTTCTAATTTTGCATAATTCCTAATTCCAATTCCCTAAGCCCTTTTATTGCATTTGAATTTTGTTGAGTATCCTTTTATTATCCATAGGACCATATCCACATTCCATAATCTTGATTCCCTTAACTTATTGAGTATTATTCATCCTCTGTCCTTCTTACAAGTTACTACTTAGTACTTAGTAGTAAGTACTACCCATTGTCCAACATCATGCCTCATGCAGTATGAGGTATATGGGATGCACATACAATATGTCTTCATTGGCATCTGGGTCCTATGCATCTTGAACTGGTGCTAGACAATGGATCTATATAATGATTGAGCCATTATTAATGTTAGATATATATAAATTAGAAGTGTCCTAATAACTAAATATCTAACAATGGCCATTTCACGTGCATTAAGTATCAAAGGAACAAATTAGACTCAAAATGGTCCAAAAGTGTCAAAAACATGGTTTCGAATTTTTCGCAAAAAAATTGCAAAAATAAAAATGTGTGAAAATTGTTGCTTTTGCCACAAAGAACATAGATAAAGGAAGAAAGATGTTTTAGAGAACTTGTAAATGCAAAAGTCTGCATTTTGAGGCGATGAAAACTCTGAAAATTTCTCTAAAACAGAAGAGAAAATACCTGCAGGCCGCTGGAATGAAATTTCTAGGGAGATCAATTTCCCATATTCATAATACATGAACTCTCACTCAGGTCAGTGTATTTCTCTGCAATAAATGCTTGCAACTTGCAATGTTTGAGGCTTCAATTGTTATGGTGCAAGTAGTATTTTACAAAGAGAAGAGTGAAACCCCAGTTTGAGGTATACACTAATTTGATGATATGGGATTAACCTCACTTTCAAGCTGACTTATAAAGTCTGAGTGCTTTGATTTTCATACCAAGAGTACTATTTTATGAAGTTTTGAGGGCTTCAATTTTTATCCCATGAGTAAAGCCCCACTTTGAGATGAAACAAAAACCTGATGATGTGGCACATGGAGGTTTATTAGAACTAGATATCTGATAATGAATATTTCATATAGTATTATAATCTGAAGAGCTTTGTGATAAAATATTTCATTATCTTTTCATACCTAACATGATAGTGCCAGCAAATCTTTTTGGATGTATTTGGACCTAACTATGTTTACTTTTAGATTTTTCACAATTTTTTTGACTAAAACGTGCTTTCAATTTGTAAATTGAAGATTGAAATAAGTTATCGCAGAATACCTGCAATGATCTGCAACTAGGAGTTGAAACCACTTGAAGGGGAGGGAAAACTGTCCATATGCTGAGCTCAAGTCTACATGAAATATTTAGACAGTAGAATGATGTTTTCAGCATAGGAAACTTCAATAATTTGGAAGTGATGTTTGTGTTTCCATTCACTTTCTGATTAGTCAGTGTGCTCGTTGAAGAGAATCTCTTTATAAAATAGTGCTGCTTGTTGTGAGTGAATGAAGATTTCAACTCCCCTTTTATTGAACGATTCAATGTGGTAGCTGTCTGAGCTGTCCAGGTGTCAAAGGCTAGAAATTGTCTAAAATTGCTTTGCCGTACATACATATATCTGCCATGAAATCAAGTTTTTATAACCTTTATCCTGGGAAATATTTGAGATTTTTATAGCCTGATTGAGAGTGTTCTCCTCCAGTTGCTCAAAGCGGGTATCAAAGTTGCAGGTTTGTACAGCCCCATGCACTCTGCTAACAAGGTTTGTTGAGAACCGTTTCCTATCTCCTATTGTCAAAAGAAAAAATTACAGTTCTGCTGATTTTATGATTTTTCCTGTGTACTCAGTTGAAGTCCTTGTGGAGTTTTCAAAATGAGAGAGATTGCACTGTTCTTTTAATGGATGGCAGTGCAGCATTGGGTCTTGATTTGAGTTTTGTGACACATGTTTTCTTGATGGAGCCTATCTGGGATCGCAGGTGATTTTGGACGTGGTCATTTCTACATTATTGTTTATTCTGTCCCTCAATCCCTTTTTTACTAGCAATTTCATTCTGCAGTGTAGAAGAGCAAGTAGTTAGCAGAGCACATCGTATGGGTGCCACACGTCCAATATTGGTTGAAACATTGGCTATGAGAGGAACCATTGAAGAGCAGATGATTCAGTTTTTGCAAGTAATCTCTCTCTCTCTCTCTCTCTCTCTCTCTCTCTCTCTCTCTCCCCCCCCCCCCCCCCCCCCCCCCCCCCCCCCCTCTTTTTTCTCTCTCTCCCTCCCTCCCCCCCCTCTCTCTCTCTCTCTCTCTCTCTCTCTCCCTCCCTCCCCCCCTCTCTCTCTCTCTCTCCCCCTCTCTCTCTCTCTCTCTCTCTCTCTCTCTCTCTCTCTCTCTCCATACAGAGATTCTTACTCGGGCGATTCTTACTAGAGATACAGAGTCACAGAGATTCCCTACTCCAGCCTACTGTAGCACTCCATACAGGAGGGAGACAGAGTCAGCTCACTGACTTCTTTATTCCACGACGTGCTGCAGCCCTCCCCCCCTCAGCCCACATACCGAGCGGGGTGACTCTTCAGCAGGCTCAGATATCTCGAGCTAGGAGACGACCCCGTGATATAGGATATCGGGCCCCGAGACTTCACCGACACCAGATTGCGGAGATCCACGCTTGTGACCATCGCGCCATGGAGGAGAGACGATCCCAGATGATGGCCGATCCCGTTGCAGCCATCAGGGTGGCCCTGACTCCACCTCCACCTATGTATCACATATTACATCCCACCCACTAGCACAGGATGGAGCTAGTTAGTCGTTTTAGATGCATTCTCATGGTTGTTGTACTACCCTTTTGCATATAGACTATCATAGATATAACACTCCATACACCCCCCACCACTTTCATGGGTATCCCCACATGCACACTACGGAGATCTATATCAGCTTAACCAGTTTCTTTTCAGCACTTTTATCTTTTCTGATTGACAGAAGATACACCCATGTACATCGATTTGTCTCATAGGCCGAGTTCGGCCTCCTAATAGACGTAAAAACACTTTCTTTCTTTCTTTCTTTCTCTCTCTCTCTCTCTCTCTCTCTCTCTCTCTCTCTCTCTCTCTCTCTCTCTCTCTCTCCCCCCCCGTGTCAGAAACCCCCCTTTTCCCCCTCCTGCCAGGATTGTGTAACGTGTTTATTTTCTAATCATTCAGTTACCCTGTAATATTTGTTGCTTATTGACTTTTCATCTGCTTTGGTAAATTTTACTGCAGGAATCAATTGTACGCAACAGAGCAGAGAAGCGAGAGCAAGATATTGGTCACTCTGGCCAAAGAACGATGCATGATTTTGCAGAAAGCAACTACTTAGCTCATTTAACCCAAGTTCGCACTAAATCTGTATCATGATATAAATATATTCTTTCATTTGTAGGCTGTAATATTTGCACCATTGTAACCATTTGTGTTACCTCTACAGTAGTATAGATCAGATTTGGAGCTAATTTCCAGAAGCAAAACACAAATGGCATTTTTTGAAGTAGTCATCAGAAATTGGTATCTAGGAATGAGGCAATCATGTGGATAGTAAATTTGTGTGACTCGTGCAAGTATATTGTCCATGTCACTTCCTTTCTTCTTTTGAGCTTTATGAGAACCCATCAAAATTGTTATTATAGTCCTTTTCACAATCAATAATGTAACCTAACAGTACTCTGCTGTTCAAGATACAAACGAAATTTCTTGCAGTATGATGTAGAATGGATGTTGACAAAGTTTGAAGGTGATAAGTCACAAAATGAGTTCTAACCGTACACTAATTGAGAAACGTAGTCTGAAGTAGAGCAGAAGTGTTCGAGCTTTCTGGGCAATAAGACTGGACTTTATGAGGCACATAGCTGCGCAGTTATTAGCATAAAGATACCCACTGAATGAAATGAATATTCATATTTGTGATGTTTGAAAATTTCCAGTTCTGGCAGAGGATGGTTCCAAAAAGTGATACTTTCATGCACTGGGTTATCGGAAGAATAGTTTGGAGTAATGATAAATGTAATTAGCATTTTTAAGGAATCATAACTTTATGCAGCTGAGCTTATCGAGTTCACTCCCAGTTACTTGAATCAGAGGTAATGTTGGACATTCCAGTCCTTGAAAGAGCACTTCTACAACCAGGCTGTTAAACTTCTTTTTCATGTTTAAAACCGATGTACTTTGTACAATGAATTATAGGGTTAAGTCGTCATGTAAGACGATTAAGGTTGTTTCAATACTAACATGTAAAAACTCGTGTGATTTAATTTGGATTCTTTGGCATGCATTTTGGTTGGCGTTGAAGGAAACCAAATCTTGTATATGCAGGAATCCTTAAGTGTCAAACTTTTTTGGTCCTCTCCTTCTATTGCTGAGGGAAAAAGGTGGTGAGCTTTTGCTTAGTGAGGTTCGTATGACAGATGAAAGGTTCATTGTGTCTGTTTGTATCTCCCCCTTCTATGGCTTGTTATCTACCTAGCCAACAATGCAAATTGGAATCTCAAAAGAAAAAACATGTATGTCTACGGTATTTGCTTTACTTCTAGACCACATGCATGTTAGTAGACACAAATTTCTACAGTAGACCAAATGACACTAGAATGAAATTGATTAATAGAAAGAAGCATAACGATTGGAATGGGTGTACTTATTTGTATTAACAAGACACATGCATCGAAACGTTCTTTTTCTCTTGGGTTCATTTGAATATGCATTAAAACAATGACTAAGTATTGATGATTTCGACACACAAACAGAGACTCACATGACATAAATGTGAGTGCGATGGGATCATTGAAATAGAAGTTATAATCTGAAGTGAGAAAACGGGAAGGGTTGATGATAATTTTGTTCGGGATCTAAGTTATCCATCAACACGACATAGAATAACAGGATATCTAATTATGTAGTTGTTTTGGATCGTTTTCACATGTGAAAGTGATGAACTTCGATGAGAATCTTCGATATTCATCTCATCCCATTCAAAAAGTGTAACTCGCTTTATTTTTCGATCAGGTCTTACTTCTTTAAGTCCATGCCAAAAGCCTTTGATGAATGATGGACAATGAATGCTATACTCAGAACTCAAGATCAGGGGATATTTAGTACTGTATTTCTTAACAAACCACCTCTACAGTATCTCACAAATTTATACATGAAAGTTTTGAGTTCCTTTCTTTTGCCTGAACAGTGAATCGTGGTCATGCTTTGTCAAATGAATATGTCAATAGGTGTTGTATCTCATGAATCATAAGGTATTCACCCGTTTGTAGGCATTGCATGATATCACTTTTATGCACTTGATTTTCTAGTTCAAGGTTTCAAATAACGTCTGGACCTGGAATCTCCAGTTTAATCTCTCTTAAGTATATTAGTCCAATTAGACGAATTTTCTCTATAGCTGCTTTTGTACAGATATGAGAACTAATTTCGAAATAGAACTAGCTTTGTATGTACCGTGGATTATGAGCAGCGCATTACGTCATATATGTTTCTTTGTGGAAGTTTCCCACATTTTCATATCAAATGCTGCAGCACAAGGCTAGCCTTTTCTTGTTAGAATAATCCAATTTTATCTTACAATATGAATTTATAAATGCGGGATGAAAAATGACAATGTTCCCCATACACTTACGGGAAGCTGATTAACATGGCAAGGATTTAACAGAAAATTATACAGCTCTAGCAAACGAGCAATGTAATTTATACTCACAGGCTTCTGTGAATTTTTGGTGGATAAATGTTTATCAATGAAAGTTTCTCTACAGAATAAAGTGACTTCCTCCCCCGTTTATGTTTTCTTCATACATACATACAGAAATACGTGCATGTTGATGTGGGGAAGAAGCAAAAAAGTTGAATGTTGTGTGTGCAACTAACCTCCCATCCTATATAGCCTCTTGTCCCCATTAATAGATAAGTCTCTAGAGTGGTCTAGCATGGACACGTGGCCATCGTGCACACTCACTCTACTACCTTTCTCAAGGGCCTTAGGATATCCCTTGAGTTAAGGACCTTGGCTACTAGCCCTCATCCCACACACACACCTCACATAATAATAGTCTCTAACTTTGATTTTCCCTTAGCCCACAACTGAAGTCTCTACTTCTTGTGCAATTAAGCTTTTTGTTCCACATACGTAAAAGTGTGCAACTAGAACAAATATCTATCAAATGACTATCAAAACATACGTAGTAAGATGAACTCGAGTAAATTCTCAAATTCATCTACAAAGATAATGTAACCTTAAACTTATGGTTGCTATAAACTTATGGTAACCAACCCTAAGACCTAAGTTAAATACTTACTCTATAAATATCCTAAACCTCTAGGCATTCTTAAATTTCTCTTCTAAGGTTTTGAATCACCTTGATATCTTCAACTTTTAGATAAGACCTTTGCTTCACTAACCCTTTTCTTCTTGACATACTAGTTGTCGTCACATAAAAGGAGGAATAATCTTCTTACCAATCTATTTGAGGTTTTTCATGTCCTCAACTCTTTGTTTGTGTTGTTCTAGCTCTCTTTTATGAATAATAGCTTAATCTTATTCATTTTGATCACAATGCTACTTGCATAGTTCTTGATCTTGAAAGCTTTGAGGGTGAATTATCCTCTCAACAAGATGTATAATTAGTACCTGTTTGGTATGTAGTATCACCCTATAAGTGCTCTAGAGTGTTTTCTAAGGTTCTTAATAGATACATATGATTGCCTTATCCTCATGACCTTGGCAGTAACTTCCCTTGTTTTAAGGGCTCTTGTGTTGTTTTAGCCCTCTTTTATGAATAATAGCTTAATCTTACTCATTCTGATTACAATGCTACTTGCATTGTTCTTGATCTTGAAAGCTTCGAGGGTGAACTATCCTCTCAAAAAAGATGTATAATTAGTACCTATGTGGTATGTAGTCTCATCCTCTAAGTGCTTTAGAGTCCTTTCTAAGGTTCTTAATAGATACATGTATTTGTCTTATTCTTTTGACCTTGGCAGTAACTTCCCTTGTCTTAAAGGCCTGTGTTGTTTTAGCTCTCTTTTATGAGCAATAGCTTAATCTTATTCATTTTTATCACAATGCTACTTCCATTGTCTTGATCCTGAAATCTTTGAGGGTGAGCTATCCTCTCAACAAAGATGTATAATTAGTGCCTATTTAGCATGTAGGATCACCTTGTAAGTGCTCTAGAGTCCTTACTAAGGTTCTTACTCACATGTAATTGCCTTATCCTTATGAGCTTGGCAATAACTTCCCTTGTCTTAAGGCCTCTTGGTCTTGTATTTAAAATCTTCTTCATAATCTAAGAGTTGCATACAATGATATCATACATATGGTATCTTTCTGAGTTGTTTTATGCTTAAGTACCTATCTCCTTTCACTCCCATATGATAGGAAACATCTCTATGATTGTTATCGGGAATATCTATTTAGTCCAAGTCTTCTATTTCTCTTTGTAATGGAAACCATAAACATAATCTCATTTAAAATGTATAGAGATACATTTTAGGTTATGCTAATGATGCTTTCATCATTTACCTAAAATCTACTACAATTCTTATATTGCCAACTAACTAATTAGGAAGAGAGCATGGTACATCCCTTCCAAACTATTGGAGATATCTAAATGAATGTATATATTGCATTGTTTATAAACACATCTATCCTTCTCCTCCTACCTTAGGAGTGAATAGTTTTAGACTACATATTAAGAAGCTATCTATAAATTTGTGCTCTTATCTATCTAGCAAACTAGACCTAGTGATGGCTAGGTTATGTTCTATGCAAATTTATGCATAAATTTGCAAAAATTTCAATACCAGAATGATTGTATATTCATAACCATATCAAGAAAAAATGAATACTCTATAGGCACTATATCATGCTTGTACCTACATAAAACATCTATTTTAGAACCATTCCCAATATTGAATCTCTTTCACCCGCAAAAAAGAGTTCTTGCAAGATCAAGTATAGCGAACACATATGCTTGCATACTTCGATTCTCCTTGCTCTCTTTTATGTACAAAAGAGCTTAAATGATCTCTTCTAAGAGCAAAACATTTCCTACAAGTTCATAGGTACTCCCAAATGAAAATAAGCTTAGTTGTTTAAAAATTAATTTCAATTTTTAATATAAAAAAGTGCAAAGGTTAATCCGAAAATTTCATTCCTCACATACACTTATCATTTCCTTGCAAGCTAAGTCATGTTTATAAATATCAAATTTTTACAAAGCAAACGCAAAATCTGATGGAAAATAATAGTAAATGACTATTGATCTTGTCCAAATGATATGTACCAAGATAGTTCATGATGAGGATGATGTCCTAGTACAACTCCAAGTGCTTGGACAATTTTTCAAGGATGTAAGAGAACCACAAAGTTATTTGTTATCTCACCATAGAAGATGGAAAATGTTCAATCATATGTAGGTCCACATAGAGATAGAGATAGGTTCATAGAATTCAAAGGTAGATTCCAACCATGAATAGATCTTCAAGTGAAGAATCTAGAACACTTTGAATTTCTCCATTTGGAGCTTCCATGAAGAAGTTGTGGCCCAAATAGTGGCCTAAGTTGAGTGTATGGTCAACATGTCTGTTGGAGTTAGACGTCTGCGGAAGCACGCGAACAGCACAAGGAAGAAGAAGAAGCTTGGAGCACAACACACAAGACTGAATGTATTACTAGAGAATGTACAAAGATAAGTAGCCCATTAGGGCAATAGGCGTATATACAAGCCGGGGGAAAAAAACCTCCTAAAGAGGGAAAAAAGTGCCCCGGCGGTCCTAGAGTGTTCACACACATCACTACCTAAATATATCAACAAATCCCCCCTGGGAGTGATGCGGTGAACAAGGAGCTGGCACTCATGTATAAGGAAGTGCCGAGCTATGTGGAAATCACTCCACAAAAGGAAGTAAGCCCAAAGCTTTGCGGAAAGCTTCAAACTTCTCCCTAGGCAGAGCCTTCGTGAAAAGGTCTGCAATGTTCTCCTGCGTGGGCACATATGCCAAGCTGATCTCCCCAGCAGAGAACCTCTCCCTGACATAGTGATAATGCACCTCAATGTGCTTAGTGCGAGCATGGAACACAGGGTTCCTCGCAACTGCCAATGCGCTCTGACTGTCAGTGAAGATGGTGGTGGCAGAAGACTGGCCAACACCCAAATCAGCCATAAGGCGTTTGAGCCACACACACTCAACAGTCGCTGTGAAAGCTGCCCTATACTCAGCCTCACAACTGGAAGTGGCCACAGTAGGCTGCTTCTTGCTCAACCAAGATATACATGAGCTACCAAGCATGAAGCAAAAACCACTGGTGGACACACGAGTGTCATAGCAACCAGCCCAATCTGAGTCAGAAAAAGCATGCAAATCTGGCGGTGGTGATCCCCCCTTGGGATAAAACAACCCAAGTAGCCGAGTACCACTCAAGTAGCGAAAGATGCGCTTAACCGCTTTCCAATGCGTGACTCCTGGGCAATGCATAAACCTGCTCATCTGTGAGACAGCAAACTGAATATCTGGCCGAGTAATGCATAAGTAAATCAAGCATCCAACAGCCTGCTGATAGAGAACAGCATCAAATGCATCTCCAGCATCATGAAGACTCAATCGTAAACCTGTCTCCATAGGAGTGGCAATAGGCTTACAGTCTTCAAGGCCAAAACGCTGCAATAATGTGTCAATATATTTCGTTTGACACAAAGCCATTCCACCATCAACTTGCATAAATTGAATGCCCAAATAGTGATGCAAATGCCCCAAATCAGACATCTCAAATGAGGCATGCAAATCAGCCTTGAAATCAGCAATATGCTTCTCAAGAGGACCAGTGAGCAGCATGTCGTCTACATAGACAACAATGATCAGAAGCACATCATTAGCACGCTTAACATATAAGGTGCTTTCAGTTGGACTGTTCTCAAAACCATGTGCAATCAGATAGGCATGTATCTTCTCATACCAAGCACGTGGTGCTTGCTTTAAACCATATAACGCCTTCTTTAACCTGCACACCTGGTTTTCATGCCCTTTCTGCACAAAGCCACGGGGCTGAAAAACATACACTTCTTCATGCAAGTCACCATTCAGAAATGCTGTTTTAATGTCCAACTGATGTACATTCCAACCATGATGGGCTGCAAGTGCACAAATGCTCCGAACAGTAGTCATACGGCATGTAGGTGCAAAGGTCTCATCAAAATCAATGCCTCTTTCCTGCGCATAACCCTTTGCAACAAGCCTAGCCTTATACCTGTCAACTGTACCATCAGGTTTACGCTTCAGCTTGTATACCCACTTAGTGCCAATGGCCTTCTTGCCAGGAGGCAAGTCACATAAAGACCATGTACCATTCTTCATTATAGCATCATATTCAGATTGCATAGCAGCCATCCAATTTTCTGAATTTTGTGCTTCATCAAAAGAAACAGGCTCATTCTCATCACAGAGACTAGATGCAGCCATAGCATAGCAATCTGATGCAAAGGAGGTACTATGAGAGCCTGAACGAGTACGATATGACAAAGGTGCATCTAATTTGCTGTCACGCAAAGTCTGCACCAGCCATTTTGGCATAGTTTTTGCCTGTTCAATATCAGCTCTCTCATCAACAAGTGCATCATGTAAATCTGCATCAGAAATGGAAGGATCTGCATCATCATATGAAACCTGCAAAGGCTGAGAAGTTGCCTCATTAGGACCAGCACTAGCCTGTCCACCTGTAAAAAGAGGCATCAAAGTATCATACATGTCTTTGGAGCTAACAGATGTCTCCTTAGTACATGAAAGCAATGGCTGAATAGCATCTTCCACAAAGACAACATCACGGCTAACCAGAATGCGTTTAGTCTGTGGATGATACAGACGATAGCCTTTACTTTCAGAACTGTACCCAACAAAAATACATTTTACTGCCTTATCATCCAATTTTCTGCGATGTTGTTCAGGCACTAATGCATATGCCAAACAACCAAAAACACGCAGATGAGCAACAGATGGCTTGCGGTCATGCCAAGCCTCATATGGAGTGATAGACTGCAACGCTTTGGTGGGACACCTGTTCAGTACATATGCTGCACACATGACTGCCTCAAGCCAGAAACTATGTGGTAAAGCCTGACTTTTGACCATGCACCTCGCCATCTCCATGAGTGACCTGTTCTTTCGTTCAGCAACTCCATTCTGTTGAGGTGTATACGACACTGTACACTGGTGTTTTATCCCACGTTCAGCCAGAAATGCATTAAAATCTGAAGACATATATTCCCCCCCTCGATCAGAACGGAGGGTGCCCATTTTACATGCTGACAGATTTTCAGCCAAAACCAAAAACTGTTTGAAGCACATGAACACTTCGGACTTTGCTTTGAGTGGGTATACCCATGCATGCCTGGAAAAATCATCAATGAAAGTCACGAAGTAAAGGTAATTTCCAAAAGAGGGTGTCTGCATAGGACCACAGACATCACTATGTACAAGCTGCAATTTCTGCATAGCCCGAACTGAACCATCTTTTGGAAAGGAAGAACGCTGCATTTTGCCCAAAATACAGCCTTCACAAACATGTTTTCCAGGTGCCTCTAGTTTGGGCAAAGAAGACACCATTTCAGATTTCTGCAGGCGTAACAAACTAGCAAAATTCAGATGACCAAAGCGTGCATGCCAAAGCTTTGCATCTGACATAGCCTGAGAATCATGAACTGCACAAGCCGAATCATTCACAGATCTTTCATAGTCTATGAGCTTATACAGCCCACGACATAAAATGCCAGAAGCAATAATCACATCGCCATTTGAGAGATCATGGACTGTACACCTGTCATCAACGAATTTCACCACCAAGCCAATCTTGGCTAATGCAGAAACTGATAACAGGTTCTTTTTGATCCCTGGCACAAATAAAGCATCTGACAAAGTGAAAGAACTACCATCAGCAGTAGTCAAAATGATCTTACCAACTCCCATAACAGGATAAGAGGAGTTATTGGCGCATGTGACAGTATTCCCTGTAGGGGCAGGCTCGAGTGAAGAGAAGAAACTGCGCTGCGAGGTAATATGTTTGGTCGCCCCACTGTCAAAGTACCAAACATCTGAGTCTACTGCAGACATGCACTGATCATGAGAAGATGGGTCAAAACTGCAGACAGTAGTAAACGCCCATTCTTCTTCCTGCACAAGATTTGCAGACTCTGTTTTTGGTGTAGAGGCCTCTGCAACAACCATTCCAGCCTCTTTCTTCTTTGCCTCTTTAGCAGCCAGTTTTGGACAGTTCTTTATAATATGATCATTTCCTTTACAGTAATTGCAGAACAATTTCTGCTTTTCTGATTTCTTCTCATCTTTATCCTGGTTCTTCGATTGTGCAGCATTTGCAGATTTCTGCTTACTAGTAGAAGAGCTCCATTTTCCTTTGCTCTTCTGACTAGCCAGGAAAGCTTGATCTGCAACACGCATAATGGACCTGTTCTGCCTGGACTGATCTTCCTGCAACAGAACAGAGACTAATTCCTCAAATGACAAGGCATTCGGATTGCCTTTCATCATCAATCGAAGAGTAGAGGCAAAACTCTGATATGAATCAGGAAGGCCATTCAGAACGGTCTGCACAAGTGAGCTATCTGGTATAACCTCATCAGCAGAAATCAATTGTTCCTTCAGGTCTTTGATCTTTGTAAGAAAACTGTCCATAGAATCACCTTCATTCATGTGCTCACTCTCCAACTGTTTTCGGAGGTAAGCAACACGAGCCTCATTCCTAGCCTGGTACAAAGTGGTAAGTGTATCCCAAGCATCCTTTGCTGTTCTGCAAGAGCGAATGTGAGGGATAATGGCACGTTTGACAGACAAAGCTATCAATGCATGTGCCTGGGCATCTCTGCCATCCCAACGAATCTGCTCTGCAGTAGGTGCAACAGAAACAGCAGCACGAACAGGAATCTGCGGAATATCATCTTCGACACCATCTTCATCAGCTCCAACACCTGTATTTGCAGTACCTGTCGTTACAGGTGTAACAGGACGTCTTTCAACACCCTGCACAATGTTCCACAATCCTTTTGCAACCAGTACATGTCGCATCATATAAGCCCATAATGGGTAGTTGGTACCATCCAACTTATCCTCAACAGCCAACATACGGAATACATCATTGCTTTCAGCCATGGCCGGTGACTAAAATACCTTGATGCAGAAAATTGACTGTATCTCAAAAAGTTGAACGGAACTGCCCAGACGAGTTCTGCTAGACCTGTAGCAGACTTCGAGACGCTTAAACTGGCGAACAGAAACTGGTATATACCTTTGGCACAAAAGGACGAAATAGCCTGCATAAGCGCTGCGATAGTGCGTTCGGAGGTCGAAACGAGCTCAGATCGCGATTTCGGCACCACAGAGCGAAGCCGTTTTGATCTAGGAAACACCTTGAGTATGCTCACCAAATTTCATGCGAATCTGAGACTGCAAACAGAGGAGTGTCGACGGCGCCCTAGAAGAAGCAACGACCTGCTCTGATACCAATTGTTGGAGTTAGACGTCTGCGGAAGCACGCGAACAGCACAAGGAAGAAGAAGAAGCTTGGAGCACAACACACAAGACTGAATGTATTACTAGAGAATGTACAAAGATAAGTAGCCCATTAGGGCAATAGGCGTATATACAAGCCGGGGGAAAAAAACCTCCTAAAGAGGGAAAAAAGTGCCCCGGCGGTCCTAGAGTGTTCACACACATCACTACCTAAATATATCAACAATCTCTCTTTGATGAAATATGTAGAAATCAAATGCTCTTAACATGTATGTTTTAAGAGAGAAATACATGGAATTTAGCATTCTATAGAAAGCTCTTGTAACAAGGGATCTCCTTTATTTTTAATTTCTCAATTTGGACAGTGCATGAGAGAGGTACCCCCAAAAGAGTGGTGGTAGGTATGTTTTAAAATACCTTTTGTAGAGGTTATATGAAGAGAAATCCAATATGGAGGCTTGGGGAGGTGTATATAGGGCGTGAAGAGATAGATATAAGCATGTGCAACTCGCATACATCCCATATGTGATGTATATAGACACCAAATTCATGTGTAAAAGATGCTCCTTAGCTCTTCTTGCTCACAAGAACAAGAGAAAGAGAAGAGCGTGTCTCTCTTGCCTCTTTCACATGATGGGGCACATGGGTGCAAGCTTGACTATATCCTTGTTGCCAAGAAAATATATCCCTTGTTTAGGCACTATTCACACGTGTTTGGCCTCCTTGGGCATGCTCTTGGGGTCCCCAAAGGGGATCTCAAACCTTATTTTTCCCTTCAATTTTCAACAGAAGTGGTGTATTGACCAAGAAACATGAGGAGATTGCAATAGCTTAATCCCAATATTAAACGACTCAACCTACCAAAAAAAAAGGTTTAATTTTTGATCGCATTGGAATCTTCTCTCAAAAAGGGGTTTCGAGAGGCCATCCACCTTTGGAAGGAAAATGGGGCTCGACGATACCAATGTTGGTTATCATTTCTAGTGGGTGACTTTTCTCATAACCAGTTAGACACATTCAACTATGCGATGCTAAAGATTCTTAATTTCTACTCCCACATTGTGCCTGTGATTTAAAACTTCTTACGTGATTGTTTTGTATAGTATTCTGAATGAACTATTCTAAACTCTCGGTTTCATCTTCTATCATAATCTCCTATGTATAGTCAACACCCTCATATTACAAAATGTTGAGCTTTAACTTAAACATTCTTGCTTTTCACCATAAAGTAACCTTTATTATACACAAATCACAACAACCAGCATGCTTTCCAACAATGAAAAACTCAATACAATTAGATACAAAGAGATATAGATACTAGAGTAGATTGAAAAGTAGTTGATACCAAACGGAAAGATACTATTGAATTGCTTGATACACACACAAGGATCCACACCAATGACAAGTTATGAGCTACACACAATAGTTCTCCATACTAACTCCCAGTTTCTCCTTTTCCTTCTATGCTTCTCTATCTACTTTTTCTCTATACACGTAGCCTAGTCTATGGGCATGGGTGGGGGTTGCGAATTGTGCCTTTGCAACTTCTTCTTATAGGTGACTCTAAGGGTAGCCTATCAATTTCTGCTCGTCAAGGAAAGTTAACATGATCATCAAAGGGTTCTCCTTGTCATACTACCAACAATCGAAATAGTTTAATACAATTTCTCTTGTTGAAAAAGTGCACCTTTTTGTACTTCCTATTGTCCTAAATTGCCCTTCATACATGGTAGGTTTATTTTATTTCCTAATAAAGTACAAATAAAGAGTAAAATAGGATTTATAGGAGTAAACATGGATTAAAAAAGGGAATTTGATAATTTGATAAGAAAATGCAATAGAATAAACTGAACCCCTTACTCATCTTCATGCATCAGATCATCTATCATGTCATCTAGCAACTGAATGTTCCTCCAATCAAGTATTCATCATAGGTGCCCTTCATCTTCTTCTACAATGTTTTTAACAAGTATTGTGTAGTAGGGTAACCTACTATGATGTCGAGGCCATATGTGTTGCATCAAATAAGGTGGCCTTTGCTCTTGCTAGTAAGAGTTTCTCTTGCAAGTTGAATATGATGTTGAGGTTTTATTCGATAATTTGGTTCATCCAAGTATGTAGTGCTTTTGTTTATGCGTCCTGCTTGGCTACATAATTTAATTCTTGTATATGCTCTTTCAAATATTTACTAGTTCATTCTAACATCATGCAACCTTAGTCCCCAGTCCAATGATGTTCTATAAATATGATATTGTATGTTCATGTGCTCTATTTAATGTATGCACCTCTTTAGGTCGATTTTCAGCCATGCTTTTCTTAACTCTTAAATCATGATTTTTGACCTGCAATGCATTTACTTGTTGATATAGCACTCCATATTTGCGTTCCTTTGTCTTTGCTTTGGTTTTGAGGGACTTCATTATTGACCAAGTTTTATAATTCATCTTGTATTTCTTCTACCTTCTGTTGAGCTAACAAAGCTTTTTCTTGATATTGTACAACTTCATCATTCTCTTGCTTCATTTCTTGGATAATTTGTTGTAATTGATCATTTTATCCTTTGAGCACTTGGATACCAATGTGATCCTAGGTTTGCAAATACATAATGGTAATTATTGCAATATATACAAGTAGGCAATTTTCATTAGGCCTCATGGTGGAAGATGGACGGAAAGTTAATGGGTGGTACCATTGGGTTAGCTTGGGAAGAATGGGGAGGTGAATAGGAGATGGAGTCTTTGTAATTAAAAAATCACATTTTTATTGATGATGGGAGTTTTGTTGTTGTTGTTGTTGCTGAGAGTGCTATTGTTACCGATGTTTTGACGGCTACTACTGTTGTTGATGTTGTGGTTCATCATCTTGATTGTGAGTGGATAGTTTGGATGGATTTTTCTTCTTGGTTTTGTTTCGGCTTCGAGTGTTGTTTAAACGTTTCTATAAGAGATTGTTGATAGATTCATTCGCACCCTTTGATCAATCTATAATGGGAGTGGGATTTATTGGAGGTGGCAATAAGTGGGGCAAGCAAGTCATGTACAACGATTGGTGATGATTTTGATGGTGGAAAAATGATTGAAAACAAATGGCCTACTCGAGTTCGCGAGCTCTGATTTATAGAGGAATTGTGCTCGATGATTCATTGCCATTCTCAAAGGATATTTCTATGTAGGTACCTGGCCTAATTAACTAGTCTAGTAACTGCGATGGACATGAAACTATAGAAATTTGGACCAATAGTGAAGTTCTTCTCTTATAAATTTATTATCTTGAGAATAAGTTCTATTATGTCCACATCCGTCCTCCTTTGTTGGAAATAATATACTCATGGTTGGTTGCAAATCCAAACTGTCTTATCATTTCTTCTTCTGTATTCTTCTGTTCATCAATAAGCTTAGTGATATTGTGAGTCAAGATGTGTAGTTTGTTGGATATGATCTTTTCCATAACATACAAAGGGCTATTGTTTAAGTGAATGGTCCACATAGGCTGTCCAAAGCAATGCTACCTAACTTGGTTGATTATCTCCAATGCATGAGGGTGAACCAAGACATGATGATACCAATAGATCAGGTTGAATTGCAAGAGGCCTCTATCCTCTAAGTACCTATGCACTACAGGTGGAAGAGTATTCCTAGGAAGCACTTGATAAGCTAGATAGTTCACCATGTTGCTAACTGTGCTAAGGAGCAAGAGGGCAATGGAAGCAGAGAGCTCATGCTATTGAATAGTTGGATGAGGCAAAGAGAAAAGTCTTCTAAATGTAGCCATGCAAAAGGCATAATTACAAAATCATGAAAATGTACAAAATTAAATGGAGGAAATTGAAAATTATTATCAAAGTTCATGGCTCAAGGTGATGGCACATGCCATAGATGGAATGTGCACAATATGCGATAGTGAGTATGTCATTGCTGTTATAGATGCATCTTTGATACATTCACTAGAGTAAGAATAAATATTCCGATGATAAATTATAGTGTAAAAGTACCAGGAACAACTTCAACATCAATGTAGAATGGATTTGTTTGCTATTTTTAGATTTTTTTGCCTTTCTTTTTAATTTGCAACAAATGAGAACCATTTCACCAATTTTTAAAATAGGAGTCTATGAGTTGGTGTTATGCCACTTCTTTTGTCAAGCTTGCAGATCCTGAAGTAAAAAAAAACTTCTACACTGATATTCTTCTAAGGTGGGCAGGTGTTCATTCTTTCTAGTTGCAATCCATGTTTTTGTGCCACCCAAAGGCTCCATATTGCTATTTCTAGGGGTAAGATTGTGTCTAGGCTAAGGGACAATTTGAAGGGAGTGAATTGGACTAGTACTTATTATGTGACCCTATATGATTAGAATATTGCAAGTCAGTATTAATCCCAATTTCTGAGTGTTTTAGAATCAAATCCTACAAAAATTTTATCATTAATCTAAGTGTTTTCTATCAATTCATTCGCACTAGGATAATATCGAGAATTGAACTTATATTTAATATTGAACCTCTCAATGATATTTTGCATTAAATGGTTCATGAAATGAGTGTATTGTTCAAACATTATTTCTATGGGCAAATCGAAGTGGGAAGAGGGGTCCTTAAGTAAGACTTTTACTACATTGAGAGCATTGGTTGTCTTTAAAGCCCAAGCTTCATCCCATTATGTAGCAAACTGAGTGCATGTTAAAATGTACAAGTTTTCTTGTGGTAGGTGTAGGAGGGGAGATTATTGCAATAAAGTTTGAAACCCATTTCTAGAAAGGTTCTAATGGTAGAATGGGTTGTAAAGGAAACAAGTGTCGAGATAAGATCTCTTCTATTCACCGAGGGATATAAAAGATGGATAATTAGTGGAAAACATGCTTATGCATTGATGGTCACCATAGAAAAAACTTTAAGATTTTCTTGATGGTCAATTTGACACCAGAATGCCCAGTTGTGGGTTGCTAATACTCTTCTTGGATCACTTAACAAATCTCATGGGGCTGCACATACCAAAGCCATAGTCTTGTAACATTTTGTGGTACAATTGACCAATTATAAGTTTAAATTGCATACTTTGTATTTCTAGTTTTTACCTTTTGGACTTACTTAATTCCAAGGGAATAATTCCTTTTTCCAAAGAGGTGAAGATTATTTCACACTAGGTGTAAGCATCTTTTGGTTTGGAAGTCAGAGGTTTGGTATCTCGTTGGACAAGCTTGGGGGAATTCAGTTAATTTGAAGGGTCTTCTGTTTCTATTGCAAATTACTCCACATCAAGGAAGGCATCCTCTATACCTGTTGTTGGTTCTCTTGAGTCCATCCTAGAAAGACAGTCAACTACTGCATGAGATATTGTAGGCATATATTTAACTTCAAAATCAAATTGTGAGTTGGATTCTATTCACAAGAATGGTACTTGGGATTTAGTACCTTTGCCAAAGCATAGGAAAGCTTTACCATGTAAATGGGTATGTAAGTTGAAACTCACATTAAATAGTGCTTCTCCAAAGTATAAAGCACGACTTGTTGCAAATGGTTTTAAGCAACAACATGATTTTGATTTCAAGGAAATCTTCTCTCCAGTGGTCAAGATGATTAACCTACAAATGTTGCTTGGATTCATTGCAATGGAGGACTTAGAGCTAGTCCAAATGAATGTGAAAATTGCTTTCTTGCATGGAGATCTTACATATGAGATCTATGGACTTAAATAGTCCCCTAGATAATGGTACCAAAATCTTGATGCTTTTATGAAGTCTCAAAGCAATGAGGATCATTGTCTCTACACAAAGAGATGCTTAGATGGTAGCTTAATATGCTTGACACTTTATGTCGATGATATGTTGATTGCTGGGAAGTCCTCATATGACTAGTCAGGTCTTGAAAGAAGTTGAGTCAGACATTTGATAGGAAGGATTTGGGGGATACCAAACATATTCCTGGCATGCGCATTACTCGTGATAGGAGTAAAAGAATCATATACTTGTCTCAAAGTGAGTACATATCCAAAGTACTTCACATGTTCAATATGCAGGGTGGAAAGGCATTGATTACACTTTTACTCACATATGTGAAATTGAGGAAGGATGATTGCCCCGAATTAGATGAGGAAAAGGAATTCATGACCAAAATTCCTTATCAGTCTACTATTGGCAGCCTCACGTATGCTATGGTAGCTATGAGACCACACATTGCATTTGCAATGGGACTTGTGAGAAGATATATGTCTAATCCTCGCAAGAAGCATTAGGAAGCAGTGAAGATGATTTTGAGATATCTGAGTGGCAATAAGGAAAAGTGTCTATGCTTAGGTAGAGGGAAAGCATCCATTATTGGTTACACAATTTTTGACTATGCTAGTTCTGTAGACAATCATAACTCTTCATCAGGGTACATTTTTCATTTTGTTGGAGGTGCTATCTCTTGGAGATCTCATCATCAGGAATGTATATCTGTTTCCACCACAGAAGTAGAGTATGTTGCAACAAGTGAGGCATGTAGGGAATCATTGTGGCTTTCTCATCTTGCTTGTGATATGGGTTTAGCATGTACTTCGTTTGCCCAATGATAGTCAGTGTGCTATTGCATTGGCTAAGAATCTAGTTTATCATGCAAAGAACAAGCACATTGAGGTGCAATATCACTTCATTAGAGACTGCTTAGCCATGGAGTGCATTATTCTTGAGAAGGTTGATAGTCTAGATAAATCTGCAGATGCTTTGACTAAAGCTCTAACATAGGATAGATTTTGACATTGTTGTCACTTGATGGGGGTTACTTGATTCATGTTCTTACACAATTACTTATATACTATGTAACACGCCCATCAACTGTGAGGTACAGTTTGTATACTTACACTTAGATATTCTTTATCATTCTTTATTTTTCTCCCATAGTCACTTTGGTTATATTGGCCTTTAGTGGTTGATTGTTACCATTATGTTCATGTGAAAGGCCAAATGGCGGCTACAAACTTTTGTATATGTTCTTTAATAAAACATATAGTTGTGAGCTCAACCACAGACTCTAAGTTCGACCATATTTGTACGACCTAAGTATTGGAACATCAAGCTTAGACTATGCTTGAGGTGGATTTGATCTACTTCAAAAATCTATTGTTTGGATTATGTCAAAAGAATATCCATTGGAGAGTTCTTTTACTTATGCTCATTTATTGTATTTATGGATCATTTACCATTGTAAAAGCCTAGAGATTTACACATGTAATAGAAAAAGAGAGCTAAACTTCCACGAATTTGAGGTGGTTGAGTCTCTCAATGAATCAATCAATCACCTAAAAGTAGATCAAACTAGATCTTTACTTTTTCTACATTGCAGGAAAGTGAATTGATTCTCTACTCTGCCTTCATTTGAATTCCACTTGTAGAAGTCGTGGAGAACTTCAAGAGTCTATATAAAGACTTCAAATCACTTGTACATTACATGGAAGCAATATAGATACAATTGTGGCAATCATTGTCTTGCTCCTTCATTTTTTTTTATCATCTTCTTCAACAACAATAAACTTGCAAAGGCTAGTGTTCTCTGTACACAACTCTAAATTGGATCGTTTAACACTCATTAGAAATATATTAGTGTATAGTTTATGTTTACAAATTTTCAAAGCATTTGCTTTATTATATTTGGAGAAATAACAATTTCTTTGTCTTGGGGTCTATCTCTATACATTCCTAAAAAATAGGAGGTATCACTGTTGAGTCTAAGGATCATTCCAAAAGTATATATTTCTTATTTCTTGTACTCTTGTGAATTATATACACTCAAAACTATGTGTATCACTACTCCAAAAGGATTTTTTCCAATTGTAATCATGGTGACTTCTATGAACATTTGAAGTTGATTGTCTCATCCAAAGATAGTAAGTTTTTTGAGCTAGTCAATGTGCAAACCTATCTGTTTTGTATTGACTCTTTCTCCTTGATGCTCTGAAGTACAAAGTGCATTTTATTGTGCTTATCGCATGCCTATAAGGTCCATTTGAGTCTCCATATGCTCAAGGGTTGGTCTTGTGCCGGTTGGCTGGACGGAACTTTGTTGCTTCGCAACTCACTTGTCTACCTCCTACAAGCTTCTCCAAGTTCTTTCAGTGGTATCAGAGCTAGATCAAGATCGGTGAAGAATTTCCCTCAATGATTGAGAAGCTTGATCAACACAACTATGTGTCTTGAAAAATCAGAATGGAGGCCTATTTGCAAGGTAGAAATCTTTATGGAATTGTAGCAGGTGATGAAGCTATGTCTATTCCAAGATCCAAAGGAGGACCTACACAAGAGGAAACAGATAAGCTTACACTTTGGTGTGCAAGGGATGCTCAAGCAAGGTCTTACAAACTAAACTCTATCTCTGACTTTTTATTACCACATAGTAGGGGATCCGACATCTCAAGAGACTTGGGATGCCCTAGAGACTTTCTTTTTGCTAGTACCAAAGCAAGAAAGAATCATCTTTGGAACGAGTTCAACCAAATGAAGAAGACACCTAAACAAACCATCACAGAGTTTGTTACCAAGGTCAAGGAGGTTGCATATCAATTAGCATCCATCAGAGAGGTGATTGAACAAGAGGCTATCATGAGGCAAATTCTCAATGGGATTCAAAGTGATAAGCAATGGTAATCCTTCACCACGGCTATGATCTCATCATGGATGTGCAAACTCCATACTTCAATATCTTTCTTGGACAACTCTTCAATCAAGAGGACAACAATAGAATAAAGGAAGATGAATCCTATCATGGTAATTCAACTAGTGTTCTATATGCAGATAAGAAGGACAAGAAGTTGAAAGGCAAGAAGAAGGGATGAGATGAAGAGGAGACTTCCCAAACCACCTTCACAGGCAAGAGCATGTGGAAAGGGAGAAGAAAGGACCAAAGCATGACAAAGCCAAAGGTCAGAATGTTCAACCTTGTAGCATCTGTGATAAGACCAACCACACCACTCAAAATTGCTAGTTCAATGGGAAGACCTAGAAAGTAAGTGGAAGAGGTGGATACGACAGCAATAGAGGCAAAGGTGGACATACACATATAAATAAAATGTTCTCAACAAAATATACATGCTTCCCAAAAGATGGAGTCTTGACAGGACCACATACATCACTATGAACAAGCTACAATTTTCTTGTAGTGCGTGTATGAATATCTTTTTGAAAAGAAGCACGATGCACTTTTCCAAGAATGCAACCTTCATGCATGCTTTTCAATGGACTTATGTGTTAGCAAGCCAATAACCATGTCCTCCTTTTGCAAGTAAAGCAAACTATTGAAGTTCAAGTGATCAAAACAAGCATGCCAAGGCTCCATTTCAGCCATGAAAGAAGTACGAGCAACCAGGGCATTTGAGCTAGCCCTCTTGTGTGTATCCAAGTAATACAAACCATTACATAATGTACCGGACATCATGATAATATCACCATTGATGAAATCATGAACACTACACTTATCATCAACAAAGTGTACATGAAGTCCAACTTTGGCAATCAACGGAACTAAAATTAAGTTGTTATTGATACCAAGTACATACAATGCATTTTTCAAGAGAATCACACATCCATTTGCAGTCGTAAGCTCAATTTCTCCTACTCCAATGATAAGATAAGAGGCATTGTTTGCACACACCACATGTCCTCCTTTTGGTGCATCTTTCAAAGATGCAAAAAACCTTTTTCATGAATTTATGTGCTTTGAATCACCACTATCAAAGAACCAATCCGAATCAGCTTCACTCACAATCATACATTAAGAATGCAATGATGCATTATAATGACATGTAACAACACATGCCCAAAAATCTTGAGCCATGTTGGCTTCATCATTCTTTGCATTTGAAGAATTTTTAGCAATAGACTTGCCAGAATCCTTCTTCTTTTCATTATGCTAAGCAAGCTTTCTACATTCATCAATAGTATGAATGTCCTTTTCTCAATATTTGCATCTCTTCTTTTTTTGCAAATTATCATCATTAGAGGAATACGTGGAAGAGGAAGGTTGAGGCTTTACTTTGATGAACACAAAGCTGAACCATACTTTCTTTTCCCTTTTTGTGAGATAACAAGTGCTTGTGTTCCCTCAATCAAACCACCCCTATTAACTCTAGATTGTTCTTCTTGTAAAAGAAGAGACATAACCTCATCGAATGCATACATATTGGGATTCCCTTTTGCAATCAAATGGAGTGTAGTATCAAATCTTTGAAAAGCTTATGGTGATTCTTTCAACAATGTAGAGATGAGTGATGCATCCCAAATAATCTCTTCTATGTTTGCCAATTGATCTTTCAAGCCCTTGATGTGTGTCACATACACATCCAAAGACTCATTTTCAGCCATACATATATCTTCAAGTTTCTTTATCAAGTATGCAACATGTGCTTCATTATACATTTCATACAAAGAAGCAAGAGTGTCCCATGTGTGTCTTGATGTGCAACATGACGGAATGTGTGGAACTATATGACATTTCATAGAAAGTCAATTGAGACATGAGATTGAGCATCTTTTCCATCCCATATTTCTCCTATTTAGGTGGAGAAGGATTAACCACTCTACTTGAAGCTCCATCTTTTATAGTAGTTTTTGAAGTAGAATAAATTGTGGGTCTTCGATCTACATCTGCCACTATGTTCCATAGTTGTTTTGCGACAAGAACATGTTTCATCATGTAAGACCACTTTGGATAGTTGGTCCCATCAAGCTTATCTTTAGCTTGAAGCATGTCAAGAAAGTTATTGCTTCTCTTCATTTCACTAAAGAACAAGAATATGACAAGATCTTTACTTCAACAAAAATTGAACTGAGTGCTAAAATTTGAGCTCAAAATCCATCACTCTCATGGTGATTCATATTGCACGAATGGCTTCAAGATGGAGGTAAAATACTAGTGCAACTGATGCTTCTTGGATGTTGAGAATCACTATTTCTATGGTCCAAAGTCGATTTGCATTGTTAAAAGTGTGTGCGTGCCATGACGCAAAAAACCAAAACTTGAGAAGGATATGAACATTCTCTAATACCATTATTGGGTGTACATAGAAGTGCAAGAGACACATGAGAAACACACACAAGGAGTGAAAATGTAGCGCTAGAGTAAAAAGTGCCCATGTATAGGGAAAAGGTTCACATTAAAGCTACTCGAGGAACACATAAGTGGAACACTTCTATCGCTTTCAAAATCCCATGTGATCATTTTTGGGCTACATAAATTTTTGGATCTATAAAAATTAACTTAACCATATTAGCATTGGGGATGAGCTACGCATAGTGGTGCTAGTCAAAATCTTGAGCATGCTCATAGTTAGGTTTGATATGCCTTCTAATATGACCATCTTCCAAGTAGAAGTTACATTGTAACGATTGTTGATATTGTCAATTCATGTTTTGGGGATCATCTCTATTTCTAAACTCTTGGTTTCTTTGATTTTTAAAGTAACAATTAGGAAGAAAAATGGATTGCTAGACTTGAAATTATTGTTGACCCCATTAGTGTTGCAATGGTGAGTTCAAAGGTGGTTGGCCATAGGATTATGGTGGATAATGAAAGTTTTCATTGACTGGTGGATACCACAGTCCAAGAGGGTCCTGAGCGTACTATGGAGGAGTTATATGGGGTCTAAAAGGTTAAGGGGTACATAATTTGAAGTAGGTGGATATTGATAATTTCGATAAAAACTTGGGGGTGTGAGGATACTCCTATTAGTTCCTATTGAGTAGAAAAGCTTGGGTAAGGTTGATTAAAAGATCGATGCTTACTTGGTGAGCAGTTGAAGACCTAGCTTGTGACCTTCCATTATGAATACAATCATTGATGGTATGATTGGTGTAGCCACAAATGGCATAATACATCTGGTTCAAAGCACAAGAAACTACTATGTACCCAATATTTTGGCAATGAATAAAATATAAATATCTAAGGGTCTCTATAGGTTCCATTCATACATTATCTATTTATCTTTCCAAGGATTCTAGATATTCAGTTATTTCACTGGTTTCCTCCTTAGCATAGGTAAATCCCAATTTGCTTTCCAACTTTAGTGCAATGGGAATAACATAATCTAATGTAATCTCCCCTATTCCTTAAATCCACATGATACAACATAATCATTGCCAAAGGCCATTGATGAACTAGCCTACCACCACATTTGGTGGAGGTCAATTTTCAATGGAGAACTATCCAAATTTGGTTTTGAATTTTGTGGCATAATTGCACATGATTGGGTTGTTGCCTAATGCTATGTAGAATATCATACAATTATGAAATAAAATTAGTTCTTCTAAATCAATTTAGAAATTCCCTCTTCAGTACTTCAGAGTCCCTATAATAAGCAGGGTTGAATTCAGTTAACTACTTTACTTCTTCTATTGGGCTAGCCTAGAAATCTCTACACTTATGGATATGGTCTCTATTTCCATCTAAAATGCTATAATGATTCTCAAACATTCAAAAATGCACATTGGGATCATCATTGTAGTGGAAAATAAATTTAGTAAAAATGCAAATCAATGATACAACTCTGAGGGGGCTCCTCAAAATTTTCTCCTCCATTTCTTCAAAGAACACCACTTACCTCTTGATGCAACCATATAGATATCACTAAATACCAAATTTTGTGGATTTTGATAGTGTTTGGTGGAGGATTTGGACAATTGAAATGTAGAGTTAGTATAAATAAAATCTCACTCAACTAATATAGAAACGTGTGGCACAATAGTAACAACTTGAGGATCATCAAAATATTTTGCATCAAATTCTTCTTAATTGTTGTTAAAGTTGGGATTCATAGATTTTGTTGAGCTTCATGATCTTGATCAAGGTCTTTTGGTTGGCCACACGATCAAGTATTTTTCAAGAAAGTGTGATAGCAAAGGAAGGCACTTAATTATTTTGTAGTTCTTTACCACTTGCTTTGTTGTATGAACCAGTTTGGTTTGGACTTGGTGGTAAATGTAGCCAATTTAGCATAGGGTTTCTTGTGGTGAGTTGAATAATTGGTATAAGTGATTCATCAAAAAATCAAGAGATGTGACCTAACAAAGGTTTTTTTGGCATTCAATTTATCCCACATATGGAGTTTTCGATGTATTTTAAACTCTACATAAGGCGAATGACTTAATGTGCCTCAACAAGTGCTTGAAGGAGATAAATCGGTACTTTATCCCTCCCTAATCACTTGCACTATTGCATGGGTGGAGAGAGAGAAGGACACGATATCTCTCTCTTTCTATGTACGAATCTAAACATAGCATCCCTTGCTGATGATCACAATGGGCTTGGATTCAATGGAATACCCTACTATGGTACTAGTATTAGACCATATGTTTTGCCATCACCTCCATTGATGAGCTCATGGGTGCCATTCAATACTCAACACAAAGATGTTCCTCAAGTTCTCCACCCAACCATGTTCCATGATTCAACCTACATGAACAATCATGTGATTCCTTTATTCTCATTCATCCACCCTTCAATAGTAGTTTCACCCATATAATGCCATGTGAAACATAGCCAAGGCGATGTGACACATCTCCCCATACAGAAGTCAAGCTAACTTTGCTTCAATTTCATCCACAAATGAGAATAAACGTATGTTGACCATGATGTAGATGAGTGACTACAAAACTCAAGAATCAAACGGATGGTATATTGATAGTGGTTGATGTAGGCACATGAGTTGGAATAAGGAATTATCTTCAAATATGTAGGTATCATAAAAAAGGGCATGTGGAGACACGTGATGATACTCTTGATGCCATTAGACATATAGATGGTGTGATGTTGTGATACACATAAGGCTAAGTGTTTAAAAGATGTCCTCCATGTTCTCACAATCTCAAATAATCTTGTATCTTTGGGTCAAATGTTGAGAGAGGTTTACACGTCTGGTTCAATGAAAAAAGATATTCTATGGAGAATGCCAAGGAGGGTAACAATTTGATGGTCAAAGGCAAGAAGGAACAAAGACTATTCACATTGAATGTGAATCTCAATTACAACCATATTTTCTAATTCACATTTGGAAAGAAGAACGTAAGGGAGATTGTAGCTCAGTGATGAGTAGCACCTCCTTTAATGTCAATCCGGGAAGACATGAGGATGGTATGAAGACCTCGAGCAAGTGGAGGCACAAATGTGTGAGTGAGAAGCACACAAACATGCACACACATACACACACACACACGCACACACGGCAAGAACAAAGAGAGTAAGACAATGGAATCACTTCTATTATAACCAGGTTCTCATACAAGCTCAGAACTACAAGAAGCTAGCTCAAAAATGAGCTCTCTAGCTCTATTTATAGTTTTTGACTAGCTTTGGCCCTGTCCAGACCTAGTGTCCGGCTTAGTTAAAAATTAGGTTCCAGGGCTTATTCGAGGGCTCAAATGAGATCTAAAAAATATGAAAATTGGCAAGCAACTACTTCTAAGGCTCCTCAAGCTCGAGGACTCCTCCTACAAAAAGGTGAAACGATATTTACAAGGGTTTTTAGTGATGAGAATCACTTTTAAAATGATGTAAGGTTTGGAAAAATTTAATGGGTTGCCTTAGTGCTAGATCTGCATGTATGCCGTACTTGCTTCTCCCCATATGATGCCAACACTCTCCCCCCCTAAGCGTCTGTCGTCTCTGACAGACCTCTGCTCCACGGTTTGATCAATGTACTGTTGTAATATGTCGGTTGCCAATTCTTGTTCTTTAATCCGTAGTCCCCGGACCAAATCTCTTTGTAGGGCATCCCAATTTACTACTCCAGGCATGTCAGGTTGTGGCGTGGTGTAGAGCTCTGAGTGCATTGTTTATTCACATGCGAATAGTTATAGTAGGTGGGTTGGGCGTGGCGCGAACACTTCTGAGTGTGCTTCCCAGAACCCCGTGGTGAACATGTCATCAAACGTTTGCTTGTAGCAAGCAGGGAGATACCTGATTCTTGTGTGCCATGCATAAGCGACTCGTATGCTCGGGGTTGTGCTCATATCATAAAGTAGGTCATAGTTACCGTTGATGAAGCCCAGAATTGGCGGCTGGATATTATGTACATTTCGAAAAGTCTTTAGCACCACTTGCATCATGTCCAAAATTTTGAGCATCATCTGTGCAGTGACATCTGGCATGGGATGGAGGTGTGGCATCCAATGTCTGATGGTAGCTATCATATATGCTACTGTAGGTGTGCCTGTTGGTGGTGCGATCGAGGGGTAATTCAGCCATTGTTTGCAATTTGCGTTGTTCCGAACCTTTATAGCAAATGCTTTCCATGATCGTCTCCTTTGTACTGGTCCGAAGCAAGGGTTATACTTCAAATGCATGGGAGCGTGGTCCCATGTTCTAAGCATTTCCGGATAGGTTTCAAGTACCTTTTGCCTCCAGATGGGTTGGAATATGGCCCCTTTTTTGGCTGCCTCTGGAATATCCTCTGGTTCGAATTGTGTTGCGAACGTGGGGTACCTGTTAGTGACTCTTTTGATTTCTGCGTTGTAGTCGGCCAATAATACAAAATAGGGTTTATAATGTAATTCAGAACTAGTTATCAGTCTTCTAGGGGCCAGGTGTCTGAAATACTCTGATTGAAGTATGGTTTCTTCAATGGTCCTCATTGCCAGCATCTGAGTGGAGATACATTCCTCTTGAGTTGTCCCCATTTCTTCTACCTGTTTCATCCATGCCGAAGGGGGCTCTTCATAAGTGTCTTGTCCTTCCTCCGTGATTCTGCCTCCTGGAAGGGGTTGAGGCTCATAGTTGTCTTCAAATGTTTCCTCCACTGGAATGATTACTACTTCTTCTTCTAGTGGTTGATCAGGTGGAGAAGGGGGTCGTTCATACTGTAACAACTTGATCTTTAATTCTGCCACTTGTCATCGTAGCTCAAGTACCTCATTGGTTGTTGAAGATTCGGGCTCTGGAGAAGTGGCTGCATGGACCATCTTTTTAGCTTCTGGTGGTTGTGGTGTAGGCACTTGGGATCTCTGTAGCTCTTTTACTTGGTCAACCAGCTGATCATGTGCTTCTAAGAGGTTGGCATAGGTTTCCAAGATTTGTTGTATGCTTTCTAAAGGGACGGCCCGGAAGCTGGCGGGGTCGATGGGTGCCCCTGGAGTATTCTCTATGGCGGCTTCGAGGTTGTCTTGATTTTGTTGCTATAATCTCCTATTTTCTTCTTGGGCAGCCGCTAGGTGTCGTCGGAGTAGAGCCATGTTTCTTTGTAGCCTTGCGTTACGGGCTAGCTAATCTCTCAGTTGTTCCTCCATAGCCTTACCCGTCTCCGTATACTTGGCTTCCAGCTCTGCATTCGATTGTTGGAGGGCGGTCACTTCGTGTTGTAATGTTGTATTACTTAACTCCAAGGCATTGACCCGTGCTTGGAGGTGGGAGGACAGAGTACACAACTCCTTATTGTTTTCTTCCAATAATATGTATTCTTCCTTAAGCTGGGCAGCGGCTTCGAACATGGTGTCCAATGCATGACTGAATGAGGTGGATGCAGAGGTGGAGGTGAAAGATGCAGGGGGTCGGGAAATGGGAAAGGGAAAAGTGGATGTTGTGCTGACAGTGGGTGTGTGTGGTGATGTGCGTGAAGTTACAAGTGGTGATGTTGAGAGAAATGTGGTGGTGAGTGGTCCTGTGGAAGGTGAAATGTCCATAGGATCGGACGTGATGGTGTGTGAAGTGTGAATCGTGAATACGGGAATGGTAGGTGGTGTGTTAGTGGTGGCAGTGAATGTGGGGGAGGTGGGTTGGGAAAGGGACTTTTTATTATAATTCTCTATTTGTTGAAGTATATTTACAAGGCTTGTTAAGAATGGAGGTCAGGTGATGGGTGTTGGTTCTGAGAAGGTCCAGAGGGCCTCAATGGTGCGGGGTTGGGAAAGAGGGATAGTATCGGTAAACGGGAATGAGTGTGTTAAGATTTGGGTAGTAGCAAGTGGCTGTCCGAGGGCTGGGAAATATGAAGGGTGACCTATTATAGTTTGGTCGGTGGCGGGGTGGCCTATATGGGGTTCAAGGAGTTGGCTGGAACTAGTGGATGGAGGTAAAGGGCAGGATGGAGAAATGGTGGTGTGTGGTATAGTTTCACTAATGGCTATTACTGGTTGTTCAAGAATACTAGTAGTGAGGGTTTCGGAGGGCGGGATGGGAGGTGATGGTGGAGATGGTATCTGTGTATTTAACTCTGGTTCATCAATGTTAGTTGGGCTGGCCATGTGAACATCTTCTTGGGTGGTGGTAGGGAGGGCTGTAGAGACTTCCATTTGAATCATCTTTCCCCTTCGTGGTCGTGTATCGATCCTTCGCTGATCGTATTGAGGAGGGTTGCGATGTAACATGATCCGCATAGCTTCTATAATCCCATATGTCTCCGCCAAAAGGTTCAATGATTCTACAAAGTGGGGATCCGCGTTCTCCGCTTGCAACATCTGGTTCACTAGTGCTCTATTTGCCTCTTCTGATAGCTTATGTCTTTTTTGTACCTGCTTGATTGGTTTGTAGAGCCTTTTAAGTTGTGTAGTGTAAGCAGGGGTTTCCTCCTGACTCTCCTATGATTCATTCCTCTGCATCTCCTCTTGTTCATGTGTGGCTCCCGCCTGAGTGTGTTGTGCCTCATCTTCCCAATGTACCCTTCTTGCCTCACTCTGTGGCCGTTCTCTTTGGGATGATGATCCAGGACCGTCATTGTCAGAAAATAATTCACTCTCAGACAAGTGTGCTGTTTGTAAGAAGCTTTCAAAGTCAAAGGATGGATCTGCTGCCAATGTAGCCATGGATGCAAACTCAGCATCTGTGGGTAGTGGGAGGGCTGATGGAGTGGGTTGTTGGGGATGTAAGGGTCATGTGACCTTACCCCCATATTCATATATATACATGATATATAGAGCATTGCCTCAAGAGAGATCATTATGTGGGTTTCGAAGCTCCCACGCATGTCCGCGCGTCTCTCCTCTGTTCTCTCTCGCTCCATGTCCTCCTTCCTCCTCTTCTTCTGCACACCAAAGCCCTTCATTGGTATCAGAGCATGCTAAAGGCTTGTGTGCAAGAAGCTTCAATGGAAGCTTAGGTGAGAAGAGGTAGAAGTGCAGGTCGGCATCTCTTGACAACTGTTCAGTATTTTGGTCATAATTCAAAGTAGGAAGCTCAGATTGATGCGTTTTAAAGTTCTGTGCGTAGCTAACACAGAGAGCTACAACTTTACAGAAGAGCACAGAACCTGGTTCGGACTTTTGAAGTGCCGAAAATTCAAAAAACGCAGAGAATTATAAAAGGCGAATCTACATTGAGTAGGACAGCAGGTCGGTTTTTTTGTCATAACTTGAGTTCTACAGCTCGGAATGCGATGATTCAACTTGCTGTCTATAGCTTGTAAAGATACCTACAACTTTGTAGAAGGAGTCAGATTCAGATTCTCAGTGCAAGGTCGTCGAAACTGCAAAATACAGAGCAGCAATGTTGTAGGTGATAGTGAAATTGACAACAGGCGCTTGTTTTGTGGATATCTTGAGCTACGCACCTCCGATTGAGGTGTTATTTATCTCGTTACGTAGCCAAGACTCAGATCTTGAAGTTTGCTGAAAACCAAAAGTTTAGATTCAGAGGTTATCACCTCTGAAACAGTGAAACACAGAGCAACACATTTTTGCCCATTCAGAGCTTCAAGACATTGTACATATATGATCATTGTGTTAGCTGCTCCATATGAGAGTAGAGCATGATCTTGTCACTTGTTTGACATGTAAGATGACATTGTGGTATACTCTTTTTGAGGTTTATGTCATCATGAATTCGATCATAGATGTATAGTGGCATTGTGGTCTATATCTTGTTTATGCCACTTGGTTACGAATTTACTTTCCGGTTGCACATACTTTTGTGAGAGTTGACATTGGATCTTAGTTGGTACTTGTAACTTTGTTTTCTTTGCAGGTACGTGATCGAGATTGGAGCCTCAGTTACACGTTTGTTTGTCACCGTTATTAGCATTTGGTCATTGATTGATATCTATTTGCCAATGTGATTCTTGGTATATGTGGAAGTGATTCCCACATGGTTATTTTGGTTCTAGATTCCATTTTATAGAGGAGATGCTACCGAAATTTCGACAGCTTTTATGCTAGAAGAGAACTCTAGTGGATCTTGAAGCTTGTGTGATAGCTTTGGATCATTGATTATCTCCATTCATTTGGACTTGGTCACAAGTTATTTGTGATAGGTTGGACCATCTTGCAGGATTCATTCTTGAGTGGGAGGTGCATCACCATTGTATTGGCGTGTATTGCCATTAGTTTTTGGCATATGTAGTTGCCATTATCTTTGGTTGGATCAGTGACAGGTGGTGGAAGATTACTCATTGCTCTTTCATTATTGGTTATCTTGTTTGATTGCTCAGTTTATAGGGGATACTCTGCCGAAATTTTCCCAGGATTCTTTCACATCTACTTGGTCACTTTGGAGACTTGGTGAGTAGGCTTATGCTCATGGTTTTATGTGCATGCTAGATGCATGGTTATGTGACAGGTGGTTCACATTGTTTTCTTCTCCGCAAAGACATATGTGATGTGATTTATGCATATGGATATGCAGGTGTGATCCTATTGAGGATAGAGTATTGTTTCTAGTCTCTCGTTACATTGCTAGTCTCTTGGATTGCCAGCATGATGTCTTCTCGATTTGATGGCACTGACTTTCCGAGATGGAAAGCTCAGATGTGGCATATATTGGTTCGTGCAGGGTTACACATGTATGTGCATAGAGATGCACAGAGGCCTCGTGACATGCTCGACCATGTATGGATGGATATGGATGCATTGGTTAGCTCCACTATCTGATTACAACTTGTAGATTCTATATATGAGTCTATTATGTATGAGGAGACGAGTAGTGCATTATGGCAGAGACTACATGATATGTATGCGAGTCCATTGACTCATGTGAGACATAGATCACATCGACGACTTCGATGTTGGCATTGTGGTCATGAGGGTCATATTCGACGACGTTGCTTCAGGCGGATGCGGCGACGACGTCAGAGATATGCATGTGATGCAGGTCAGGTAGTGATTTCAGGAGAGTCTATGGTAGTTGATTATGCCAGTGATGGTGATATAACTTTCTCCTATGGTTCATCTCATGATTCCTCTTGTTCATTGGATAGCACACATATGGTTTGGTTGCTTGATGCATTAGCCAGTTTTCATGTTACTCCACATCGTGAATGGTTTTGTCGATTCTCAGGTGAGAGTCGTGGATGTGTGCACATGTCTGATGGTACGGCATATGACATTGAGGGTGCAGGAGATATATGCCTTATGCTACCTAGTGGAGCATCACTTATTCTTAGACATGTACGCTATGTGCCTTCATTCCCTATGAGCTTGATTTCAGTTAGCCAATTACAGGAGAGCAGATGTTATGCATTCCTTGGTGAGCATCATTTTCAGTTGCAGTTGGGACAGCTTACGCTTATCAGAGGTGCCAGGGTTGGGCACAGGTATCCACTGCAGGTACTTCATGTGAGAGACAGTCTCGTCTCAGTGGGAGGTCAGCCTTATGTGCGGTGTGAGACTCGTCATGTCTCATTTTGTCTACCTACAGATAGGTCTATTGACATTCATGATGCACATGTATGGCAGGATTCAGATGCTCAGATGGATGCACATGTAGATCATGTTTTGGATGCTCATGATGCTCATGTAGATCATGGTTTGGTTGATCATGTGGACGCTCTTATAGAGCACACTTTGGATGATCAGTTGGATGCTTTAGAGCATGATCTGGATGCTCATATAGAGCATTGTGATGATACTCAGTCAGAGTTTGATCATCAATTTGACCTTGGTATTGATGTTGTGCAGTTAGCTCATGTGGAGCATGATGATACACTTGGTGTGGTAGAGCATGATAGCTCTTATGATACACAGTGTATACCAGAGCATACTAGCTCTCAGGATGCACAACTAGATACATCCTTGGTTGTGAGCATGACTGATTTAGATGTTGATGAGTCAGCGATCATGCAGTCATTCTTGGATTCGCTCATGCCAGATATTGACACAGATATGTCAGGACATGTTGGTCTTGATGATGGTGCTTTGGATGCCTTGGATACAGGCATGGCCGACATACTTAGGTTAGCCAGGATAGCACATGTTTCGTCAGCATTCGGGAGTCTGATGTATGAGCTATTATGCTCGAGACCAGATGTTGCAGTTGCTATTGGAGCATTTGCACTTGGAGTTGTCAGTCGGTCGATGATTGACATAGGCATAGAGCGAGTGGGAGCTTTGCAAGAACTTCTTGCATCAGTCAGATACGAGCTCGACTCTTATCGATATGAGTCTAGAGCAGTTTGAGGTGCATGGATACACCTTGTTCGAGGCAGTTGGTGTAGGCTGATCAGTATGGGTAGAGATCCGGACTCTCCCTGTACATTATTGTATAGTCCTACATCATTCTTTGTATATTTTTCCACTTATGGTCACATTGACCCTTAAGTGGGAGATTGTTGGGGATGTAAGGGTCATGTGACCTTACCCCCATATTCATATTATACATGATATATAGAGCATTGCCTCAAGAGAGATCATTACGTGGGTTTCGAGGCTCCCACGCATGTCCGCGCGTCTCTCCTCTCTTCTCTCTCGCTCCATCTCCTCCTTCCTCCTCTTCTTCTGCACACCAAAGCCCTTCATTGTACCAAGTCTCCTGATTGTAGTCCTTGGAGATGGATCGTGAAAGGGGCTACTTGTTCTTCTTCTCTACAGGAGGTCTTTGTGGCAATTTCGCGAAGAATTCCCATTGTGAGTACTTGAGGGCTCGTGCAATTGGCACATCATAAGCCAGTCATCTGTAGATGATTCTTGTAATGGCGCAGTAGCCATTCAAAGTAAGCTTCCTCACTCCTCGCTTGCCTGCTTCATATAACTGATCAAGGATCCATATTGGCATTTTCATAGGTAAGCTCCCGGTCTCTGCTAGGTATAACCCATACCAGATCTTCTTATGAGGCTGGGTGAACCGGTCTTGCGCTGGAAATGCGAAGTGTTGAAGGCACATCCGCAGTGGTATGGCGATGTTGGGGGTGAGGGCACACATTTCTTTCAACTTCTTGATTTTGTTGTTCTTCATCGACTCCGGTATCAAGGGATCCCGGTCAGAGGGTACATGAGTGCCATACATCTGAAGGGCTTCCCTGATTAAAGTAATATTCAACTCAAACTTCTTCATTTCCTCTTGGTTTGATAGAGAGGGCACCAGGAATGTGCTTGAATGATCTTTATCTCCTGTCGCCTTCAGTGTGGCAATCAAGTAGTAGCACCTCAGAAAATCAGGTCTAGGTAAAGCTGCACTAAAATAATCTTGCAACCCCGCTTTCAGCCAAATATCTTGAAGAGGAGCTGCATTCTGTAAGGTTTCAAATTCTCTTGAGAAGAATTGAAATGTCCACCAGACTCCTCCGAATTCCCACTTGGACTCCCATATGTGGTCTGCATCTCCCAAATCTCCTGGCATCTCGTTGAACCAATGAGAATGCCCCTTCACTCTTTCTGTTAGGCCACTTGGAGGATCCGAGATAGGAATTCTTCTCACATTCAAAAGATCTTCCGGCCTTGCTGTCATTGGCGCTTCCACAGGCATGGTATCCCAATTGCTTTGAGTATTAGTGCCCGCCTGGGAGCTTGTTCCTGCTACAGCTGCCATGACACTTCTGATGCTTATCTGCTAGAAGAAGGAAGGCACATTAGTGTTGCATAGGAAAGAGGATGTAATAGTGTTCCCTCCACAATCGAGATGGTTAGTGGTTAGAGATGAAGTGTTTGTGATAGATGTGAGTGGGGATTAGTGGTTAGTGTCATTCTAGATGCATACTTTGGATATGCAAGGTACTCAGAATGCATCTACTTCAGAGTGGATGGATTTACAAAATGGGTCTGGGGGTTTGATACAGGGTTTAATTCTCCAGACTTTGTTTGAGGATTCGTGGCTCCTTGAGCTGATGACGGTTAAAGGTTCATGGACTAGATTGTGCTGGATTTGGGACCTTTTGGGTACCCATTTCCAGACATTCCTAGGTTTGACCGAGTGCGTGTTAGAGTGGGATGTAAATAGAGTTCCTGAGTTGTTTGCCAAGAAGACTTGTGAGTGTTGAATTGTGCTAGTGACTAGAGTTGGAGCTATTTGGGCTCGTAAGCAGGCCTTGGGCACCCATATCTGCCTAACATTGGGGCTAGCCTTCATTGACCGCTTAGGGACCCAAATAGACAAGGTATGCCTAGAGTGTTGACTAGGGATCTCCTTCGTTTTAGTCCTTGACAGTGTGGCTTGCTTGATGCTCTTTTGAGACCCTGTCTTTGGGATCGTGATTTTTTTCCCCCTTGCGTATCCATATCTGTTTCATGCCACGAGGCACTTCATACTGCCAAAGTTGGTGCTCATGCTTCTTGTTCATCGGTCTCCTCAGTGTCGGGTGTTGCTGGACCTTCCCCTTGAGATTCTTCTCTAGAACAGATGGGAGTTCCTTCTTGACTTGTGTACCTTTGGCAAGAGTGACGATCCTTTGCACCATAGAACTTTGGACAAGAATAACATTATCTTCATGTGGGTTCCTGGAGGGACCAGGAGTTGGTGCCTGTTCTAATGGTTTGAGTGCTTGCTTTTCTAATTCAATCGTAAGGCGGCTTTGACCTACCCAAGCCTGAAGAAGTCCACTTCTTAGGTTGAGGTTGACTGCGTGATCATAGATCCAGTCTTGGCCCAGGACGAGAGGTTCGGTAAGATCCTCGTCTTCACATACTAGTACTTTTGCTGGCATGAGGACCTCTTGAATGTAGAGGGGAAGTTCCACCTCTCCCATGCAAGGGGTTTCAACACCTCCTAATCCTATCAGATATGCTTCTAGGGGTTTTACCTCCAATTGCAACTGTTGGCAATACGAAAGCCAAACTGCACTGGTGGCCGCTCTTGAATCAATTAAAGCTCTTACGGTCCTTGCACTCTCTCCTTCTCCTACTTCTAGGGTCACAAAAGGTCGTCGATCAACTATCTTACGGGCCAGTTCACTTGAAGCCTTGCATATGGCCATGTGATAACCTAGAGCTTCATGGGCGTCAGTCATGGGTTGATCTCTACCTTGCCTTCTCAATTTCATTCGTCGAATGCGTTCTAAAGCTTCAGCCCTATTCAGGAAAAATGGCACACGATTTTGAGACAGTTCTTTGTGTCCCAATGTTTTACATTTTGGCTCATTCACACACTACAACATGTTATTGTCTACTGATTCTGGTATATTAAATTTACACTTTAATATCAAGGATAATTGTGTTATAAATGGGGTATGGGGCTTGGCCTCAAAATTAAGATGTTAACATAGTAAGTAATATAAATGGGACTTGAATAATTCCCAAATTTCCTGAATAGGTCTTTTCCTCATCCTTACGTTTCTTTGCAGTATTGAGTCGATTGAGCATTTCTTTAGTAACTAAGGGTTCTTGATATAGCTTGACTCTACATCCGCTTATGTAACTTGGTAGTATGTCGCCCTCTAAAGTGGCTAGTTGTACTGCTCCGCTTGTGGAATTCCCTACTTAGAGAATGCACGTCCACCCATCATAGGTTTCAATGGCATCTCATCCTTGCATATGGGATACTGAGTTCGTTGACAAACCTCACACCTCTTCACATAGGTATGTGTATCCATGTGAAGGGTGGGCCATCAAAATCCTGCAAATAGAATTGCCTTGATCACCCTATCTGGACCGAAGTGTCCTCCTGCTACACCTTGGTGAGCATTCTCTAATATCTTGAGGTATTCGCTCTCATGAACACATAGTCTTAGGTAACCATCTTTACCATGTTTGTATAAATTATCACCAATGATTGTGTAATCCAAGGCTTCTTGTTCCAAACTTCTATGTCTAGCCAAAGTCATATCTTGAGGGAATGTTTTCGTCCTCAAGAAGTCTACTAATGGTTCACTCCATTCTGGCACTAAAGACACTCGATAAAGAGTGGCATGTTCCACTGGTGGTTTAGTGCAGCAGATTGGGCATTCTTTGCACATTCTATGGACATCAACTTCCATGGTTGGCCAATGCACTCCTAGTCTCCTTAGGGTTTGTAGGGTTCGTTGTTTTGAGTAGTGTTGCTCTAATGCACCTACATGTGCTAATTGCAACCACTTAGCGTACTCGTCCTCTTCCACACAACATGCCAATACTCCTTGCTCCGTATATTTGTACATACTTCCTGCCAAGATATGATACTTTTGAGCTCTTACTATCTCTCTATCTTCTGTGTGCATTACCGGGTGATTAGGACCGTATGTCAATACTGGCACTAATGGCTTAGCCCACTACGGTACAACTTCCAAATTAAACAAGTAAGCATCAGGTAGGTCATCTGACACTCCTTGTGGGGCCTCTCCAGATGTGAGCCTAGAGAGATGGTCTGCCCTCAAATGAGTCCTGCCTTTCCTCACTACTACCTCAAAGTCATATTCCATTAGTAAGAGAAACCATCTTACTAATTTGCCTGTATTACATGGCTTGTTTACCAGGTACAGTAGAGCTTGGTGATCAGTAAAAAAATTGAACTTATTTGCAAGCAAATAGTGTCTAAATTTTTTTAACCGCATATACCATGCCTAATCCTTCTCGTTCGGTGGTGGTATAGTTCCGTTCAGCTGCATTTAACTGTCTACTAGCATAGGCAATTGGAAGATCCATATTACCTTCGCCTATAGGTTGTGCGAGTACACACCCAATAGCATAATTGGATGCATCTACATGAACATGAAAAGGCTCATTCCAATCTGGTGTGGTCAAGATTGGTGCTGAACATAATCGCCGTTTAAGCTCATTGAAGGAATTCTCACATTCATCAGTCCACTCAAAGTTAGTCAGAAGTCCGTACATGGGCTTTGCAATGACAACATACATGTGAATGAACCGGCGGTAGTAACCACAATGCCCCATGAAAGCCTGTACTTGCTTGACGTTCTTTGGCCTAGGTAGTTCTGCGATGGCCCTCACTTTCTCTTCATCAGTGGATATGCCGTTCTTAGATACTATGTGTCCTAGAATTTTGCCTTGCCTGACCATGAAAACACACTTTTCTGGGTTCAGGCAGACTTGATATTCTCTGCATTTATCAAAGATTTGTCTGAGTTCAGGTATATGGGTCTGTCTAATGTTGGAATGAGTGCAAAGATCATCAACATAGACTTCCAAATTCTTCCTCAAGAACTCTTTAAACACGTGACACATTAATCTTTGAAAGGTAGCAGGTGCATTGGTAGGCCCGAATGGCATTACCCGAAAGGCAAATATGCCCCACTCTGTGGCAAAAGCCATCTTATGCTGATCTTCTGGTGCAATGGCTACCTGATTGTAGCCAGAGAATCCATCCAGGAAGCTGTACACTTCCTTGCCTGCTACCCTTTCTAATAGATGCTCAGTAATAGGAAGTGGATAACTGTCTCTAATCGTGGCAGCATTAACTTTTTTAAGGTTAATACACACACGCAATTTTCCATTCTTCTTGGGCACAACCACAATGGGGGATACCCATTCAGTGTGCTCAATCTCATAGATAAACCCAGCTTCTACCAATCTATCTATCTCCTCATTGATCTTAGCACCGTAGTTATCATTGTATGTATAGGGCTTCTGCTTAGATGGTCTGGCATTTGAGGTCATGGGAATCATGTGTGATCATATGTCTGGGTCGACACCTTTCAAGTCCTTGTAGCTCCAAGCGAATACATCTCTGTACTCTCTTAGCAAAGCTACCAACTCTTGCTCTTCTTCTTCCGTCAGGTCATGCCCTATGTAGGTGCATCTTTCTTCTCCCTCTTCTATGGCGACAACTATTTTCTTGGTAGTTTCCTTGCTATCATAGGCCTCTCCTGCTTGTGCCTCACGTTTAGGCATTCTTATCATGACTCTCCTATCGTCTATCTCATATTTTTTAAAGTTTTCAGGGACCTCAAACAAGGATTCTTCTGCCTCCGGAGTGACTTCCTTCTTCTTTCTTTTCTTTCCTCCACTCTTAGTGGCTACTTGTGTGGCTAACCTCACATCATTCGTGATTTCTCCGTGTCTCTGGGGGTAAGCTTCAACTTCATAGAAGTATTCTTCATCTGATGCAAAAGGTGGGTCCATAATGATTGACTCTAAGTCGGAGTCACTTGCATCCTCAATTGTATCAGGGCTAGGTTTGCATTCTTTTAAAACTGCATCTCCCATGATTGGCTCTATTGAGAAGACTGAAATGTCAGAGCCATCCTCATCACAGTGGGGTGTCCATTGCTCTTCATTGATGGCTACATCCATTGTTGCTAAAATTTCTGCCTAGCCGTGAGGTTCAAACTCTTCATCGGGAAATACTATAGGTGCATAGGCTGGGTCTTGAATTGATCTATGTGTCTCTTTTGCACTTTTCTCTTTTCTCTTCTTCTACTGCCACTTTGCACATCCATAAGTGGGTGTCTTCATGCATCCATGAGGATCCTGATCCTATGGAATGCACTAACTCCGTGCCATCCTTGGCTCTATGGATGGGATTCCATTGAATGGGCGGTACGTCTCTATGAGAGTAATCCTTGAGATTGACTTTGGTTGTAACTCCTAAGTGTTGCAAGTACAAGGAATTGGCTCCCCAATCCTGTACCACTTGCAATTGCCGCATAAATGGTCTTCCCAAAATCATCTCATAGGCTTGGTTTTTGCTAAAGTCGCATATGGCAAAAGTATGTTCGAACTCAACACCACATGTAGTGAGAGTTATGCCTTCTAGCAATCCCAAGGGCCTCTCAATATGGCCATCGGCCATCTGCAATTTCATTCTCATCGGTTGGAGTGCTGGCTTGCCCCAATGCTTCCATAGGGAAGTTGTAGCAATTGCAACTCCTGCACCTGAGTCCAAAATTGCCTTGGTTGTGTATCCCTGATGGATAACTGGGAGATAGGTATTTCCTTCTTCTCCTTCACTCATGTCTCCTATCTTATCCAATGGTATTTCAGGCATTGTTCTATGAGATCCTACCTGGGAACGTGATTTCGCTATGTCTGGCACTTGGTTGGCTACGTGTTTCCACACTTTTGGCTTAACTTTGAGTAGCTCTTCTAAAGTGAGATTGCACTGCACTTTAGTGTTCTTTACTACCTCTGCATTCCTAGGTATGATTGAATCTTCGTTTCTTATCATGACTATGGGTGCTCTCAGGCAAGTAGACTTGGTTTCCCATGGGCTTGTGAAATGTGGTAACTCTTGCAAGGAATTAGACTCAAAGTCTAACCTCTCATGAGAGTGGGCACTTTCCTGTTCCTCATAAATAGAAGGGATGTCCTGTGGGAACTGATGATGTGCGTCATCCACGAGTTCAATGGGAGGAGAGACTTCACTCTCCTTTGCCTACTTCTCTTCTTGAATCTCTCTCACGAACTCTGGTGAATACCTATTCATAGAAGAAGAGGTGTCTGGTTCAGTGGAGTTAGGCACATAAGCTCCCTGGGGAGGAATGCTTATTCTATCACTTGCCCTCTCCTTAGCCTGGGAGGTGGCTCCTTTTCCAGACTTTGCAAGTAGCCTCTCCACTCTATCCAATAGACCATCAAAGTGCAATGGTGTTCTGATGGGGTTAGAGCCATTGAACAAGCGACTGGCTTCAAACATGGCTTGCGCCAATTCGACCATTTTAGCACAAAGCTTTGTTCGCTCTATCTCTAGATCGGCTCTAGGGTAACATTTCTCATGATCTGTTACATTGGGCCCTTCTTGGATTCTGGCCTGATATGCTTTAAGCATCATGTCTAGATCTTCAGGAGTGGGATCGGCTAGGACTGATCCTACTCTGGGTGGTGGGTGGGTTAAGGGTGGTGTATTGAAAGGTTGGGGAATGGAAGAAGATGGATTGGCAGGTAAAGGGAAAGGTGGTGGAGGGGTGGTGCGAGAGTGGTTTTGAGATGCGAGTTCACTTATCTTTGGTTTGGTTTCTCTCAAGCTTTCTTCAAGTTCGCTCATTTTCTGTGACCATTGTCTTTTCATTCTCTCCCGGCTATCTCTCCATGCTCTTGTCCTTTTCTTGGTTATACTCTCTGTCTCACTAACCTCAGAACTCTTTTCCTGCCCTACTCCTTGAGTTTGCTGCAAGGCTTGGGCTCTAGTGACCACATGCACTGGGGCTGTGGAAGTTATACTTCCCGTAGAGTCTACCACTAACCCAATGATGTTGATAGGAGTGATTTTAGGCATGTTATTAGGGTTCTTTGGGCAATCTCATAGGAGATGCTCTTTTCCGCAGTCTTGACAAAAACCCTGAATTGTCACTGGTTGGGGTTGTGTAGGGGCAGGCAGTGGACAATCACGTATAAGGTGATCTCCCTGACATCTAAAGCATGGTCCTCTAGGAATTGGGGGTCGTACCTGCTTAGGTTGAGGTCTAGAGTTGGGGTTTGTGTACATGACATTAGCATACTCAGGCTCCCCACTATTTTCACTTGGGTCCTCATAATAGTATGACTCGTTATGCTCGGGTGACTACATGTAGTAAGCCTGTGGGCTATCAATATGTGTGGAGTCAAAACTATGGTCACTTGGATCACTGTCTGATAGCAATGGGGTGACTGGGACTATGGCTCTGTTCGGATTTTCTTCAGCAGATGCATATTTCACTGGGATCACATTGGTTGGAGCACGGGGTTGTTGCACTAGGACTAGTTGAGGTCTTTGCTACCCTTGATAAGGTGGTTGATAAGGTTGTTGTGGTCTGTTGTATTGTTGTGGTGGGTACTGATTCTGGTATCTACCCTGTTGTGGATATGGCTGAGGGTAATTTTGCCTAACAGTTTGTTTGTTATATGGGCAGTCCTGTGCAATGTGGTTGGTGTACCTTCGCTCTATGGTGCAGTACTGGCTACTAGGATTCACCTGGGGTTGGGCCATAATGGGACATACATTTGCCATATGGTTACCTCCACAAGTGTAGCACCGGTTAACTGGGGAAAATCTTGGAATTTGTTTGCTAGAGACACCTAGTTTTTGAGCTACCTTCTTTGCAAGTTCCTCAATGGATGTGGACTGACCAGATGTGAGACTACTAGAGCTATCCGAATCCTTATAGATTTTTGATAGCTCTAACTCCTCGCCTAGATTATCCTCAATGTCTATGCACATGCGCACACATTCTTCTATAGTTCTGGGGTCCTTCAAATACACATATGACCTAAGCTTGGTGCTCAACAAGCCATCTAAGAACAAAGCCACTTGCTTGGCTGGTGTGGGTAACTCAGGCATCGAGCACCTCTCTAAGTATTGCCTAAACCGTCTTCCTGCTAGTCTGACCGTCTCTTGAGGTGTTTGCTTGAAGCTATGAATTAGTGAGGAAGTGTTGTGCCTTATGCCACTCTTAGAAAACTCAATGATAAATGCCTCTAGGAGCTGGTCTATGTTTTTGAAATGCCTCTCGTTCAGTGGTTGAAACCACGTAAGGGCAGTGTTCCTAAGGGTGAGACCAAAAGCATTATATTGTGTGAATAGGTCCTCTACCTGTTCAACTTTCAAGCCTAAATTCTGCCACATGGTCATAAGGGTCTCAAGTGCCATCGAAGTAATTCTTCATGGACTTCACCAGTTGAGTTGGCCTCAGGGTCCTAGTGTGTTCTCTCGGCCTTGGCAAAGGAAAATCATCAGCATTTCTTTGGTTCCTTGGGTTTCTAAATCTCTCGGTTTCTTCTCTATCCGTCCTTGTTCTCCTTCTTTCTCTTCCCTGGGGGTTGGAAAAGATTACTTCAGGTCTATCTCTACTTCTATCTCCTTGAGCTCCATGAGCCTGGGAGGTGCCAGCTCCTTGGTGACTGTAGGACATATTGGACTGTGGTTGGGGAAAAACAAATTCACCCTTCCATGTGTAGGCATGTCTGCCATGCTCGGTGACCACGAAGATCCTCTCTAATGTATTGTCTAGGTAGGTTACTTTGCCTAGGCTATAAGGGTCTTTAAACTCATAGATTGTGAGAGCACTTACTTCCTGAGGCTGGGCAGGTTTATACCTCCAAAAAGCCTCATCAGTTTCTCGGTTTAAAAGCAAATCTATGCTTTTATTATCCTGTGGAATCCACTCTGGAGTCATGATTCTGGTCAAGACGGATTTACCACGGGGAGTTCTTGGCTCTCTCTCTAAATTCCCTTGCTCTATATCACCCATGTCGGTCTCCGCAATCACATTTCTAAACTCATCTGTTCTATCAGGAAGAGTGGTGACTACATATATAGTCCCCTCTTTATCTAGGTATACTCCATTCTCAAACTTGACTACCGGGTGTTCTAGTCCATGGGGTTGATCGGGGTTCTTAATCTGGACCACAGATCTTCTCAGACCGTCTTCGTAGATGCGAGCACCTAGACGATTAGTCCTGATGTATTCCAATTGAGTCTTGTAAGGTCCTTCTAGCTTTTCTAGATAAGCCTATAGGTCTCTCCATGTTATACGACATCTGAGAATCACTTGTTTCTGATCGGGGAGTGTATGGGTAATCACTCAACTGCTGGGCCCAAGACCTAGCAGTGTGATTGACACTAGCTTCAGAAGATATGAGGCTTTGTCTGCCTCGGCCTAAGTGTCTACCTGACCTAAGGTTCATATGCCTGGTTTCTCTACCCCCTTGGTCCCAAGTACACCCTCGTTGCAGGTGAATTTGTACCAATCACTTTGTTCGTTTTAGTTGATTAATATGTTAAGCACTTGTTCAAGATCATGTCCTCAAGAATATTTAAGTGAAGTTCGCACTTGATAAGTGATCCATTCGAGTTTACTTTTGTCCCTTAGGGTTTTCGCACTTAAGACCTACTTAATGCTTGCACTTGGTTGATTAGTTCTCTTGGACTTAATTCGTGCCTGACGTTGCCCTAATTAATGTGATAGGTCGAGGTGTTGCGATACTTGGGAGTGTCGCGATACCTAGGAGTGTCGCGATAGGTCGAGGTTTCGTGATAGGTCGAGGTGTCGTGATACCTGGGAGTGTCGCGATAGGTCGAGGTGTCGCGATACCTGGGAGTGTCGCGATAGGTCGTGTCGCGATACTTGGGAGTGTCGCGATAGGTCGAGGTGTCGCGATACTTGGGAGTGTCGCGATACCTGGGAGTGTCGCGATACCTGGGAGTGTCGCGATAGGTCGGGATATGGTGAATTTTTCTGTTCTGTCTAGTGATCCTAGGAGCTCTAGGGCTGCGCAGTGTCGTGGTGCACTCAGAATCGTGATTGGGGCAACTTTTCGGTGTGTTGCGATAGCTCGAGCTCGACGCCTCGGAGTTTGCACAGACAGAATCCGTACCTGCTGAGCTTGCTGGAGATGATGATGAAGCTGAAACCTGCAAGAAACATGCAAAAACACACACAAACAAGAACACACACTCGCTCTCTCTCAAACTCGCAGAAAGCAAATGAGGGAAATGATTTGGAAGTGGGAATATAAGGTGGAGAAGGAGATGAGGATGGAGATGAAGATGGAGATGGAGATGGAAAAAAATCAGAAATTTACCTACTACTTACCATTCCAACGCATCCTCTCTACGTCTTACCATCACACGCTCGTCCTCAAAGCTCGAATCCCTAGCAACGGCGCCATAATTTGGTGTAGCTCAGTGATGAGTAGCACCTCCTTTAATGTCAATCCGGGAAGACATGAGGATGGTATGAAGACCTCGAGCAAGTGGAGGCACAAATGTGTGAGTGAGAAGCACACAAACATGCACACACATACACACACACGCGCACACACGGCAAGAACAAAGAGAGTAAGACAATGGAATCACTTCTATTATAAACAAGTTCTCATACAAGCTCAAAACTACAAGAAGCTAGCTCAAAAATGAGCTCTCTAGCTCTATTTATAGTTTTTGACTAGCTTTGGCCCTGTCCAGACTTAGTGTCCGGCCTAGTTGAAAATTAGATTCCAGGGCTTATTCGAGGGCTCAAACGAGATCTTAAAAATATGAAAATTGGCAGGCAACTACTTTTAGTGATGAGAATCACTTTTAAAATGATGTAAGGTTTGCAAAAATTTAATGGGTTGCCTTAGTGCTAGATCTGCATGTATGCCGTACTTTCTTCTCCCCATATGATGCCAACAGAGATTGATCTATGGCACAAGATCTATGGACACATCAATGTTCAAAGATTTCTATATGTGGAGAAGAAGAGGCTAGATCATAGTTTTCCAAGTTTTTATAATCAAAGGTTGAAGAATTCATGTGAAGCTTGCCATTGGGTAAGAAAAATAGGTTATTCTTCTAGAAGAGAAACTATTTTAGCTATCATCCACTTGATTTGGTGCATATAGATGTGTGGGGACCTATGAAGGAGAGACAACATAGAGGTAATAGATATTTTGTAACCTTCTTGATAATTTCACAAGGATGAATTTTCTTTATTGTATGAAACATAAATTAGGTGTCCTTTATGTTTTCAAGAAACTCAAAACCCTAGTAGAAAATGAATGTGGCAGGTACATTAAGGGTTTAAGGCTAGATGGAGGGGGAGAATACTTCTCCCATGAGTTCTCTAACTTTTTGGACTCTAATGATATCAAGAGGCAAACAACATGCAAGTTTAGATTCCAAAAAATCAGGGTAGCAAAAAGGAATAATAGGTATATTCTTTAGTGTTCTAGGGCTATAATTAAGGATACGGGAATGCATGATTCCTACTAGGCACATCCAACAACCACTACCACATACATTTTGAAAAGAACTCCCACATAAGGCATACACTCTTCAATGCCCATATGAAGCATCATACAATACAAAACTAGATGTATCACACTTGAATGCTTGGTTCTACTTTTTATGTCCTAGTGCCAATTGAATTGAGACATAAACTAGATGATAGATGAGAAAAATGTATGTTTATAGGATATGAAGATGAGAAAAAGGGGTACAAATGCTAGAATCCCATTAATTTCAAGTGACCTTTTGAGCTAAAGAGACTTCACTCATGTCAATAAGGTAACATACTTAGATTTACATTAAAGTTTATCTACACCACTAGATGCCGGATGTGCTTTGTGCTAGCATGTCTATAATAGATGCCTTACCCTTTTCTATTCTCTTTCTTCACGTCTATTGGGAATGAATCTCTCCTTTGCCTTGGTTATTTGATTATTTCCTATGATCTCTCCCCCTTCTCCAAATGATGGTCTTCATCCAAATCCACCCACAAGTCTTCATCTTCTTCTATCTTTGTTCTCATTTCCTTTTTTCAACCCTCAGATGACTTGATCTTTGGTTTCCTCCACTCCATGATTAGTGGCTCCCTATGCTTGAATCACTTGTTCCAGTTAGTTCCATGCTTAATGGTTCTTCTTTATCCCTTGACATCCTACCTTCATAGCTTATCAAGGTAATAAGTCATCAAAACTAACATTCCTCAGTACCTTAGGCACCGGAATTGACCTTTTTCACATGGATGTTGGCAAAAAAAAACTTAAGAAATAAACCCTAGAGCTCGTTTTAACAAAAAAATGAATGCTAAAAAAAGTGATGAGCATAATCTCATTAAAAAAAAAGTGACAGGAAATCACTGACCTTGCCATGCAAACCACTACAGAGTTAAAGACAATGAACGAAGATCTTTTTCAAAAAAGTCGTGACTTGGAAGCGGAGACTGGCCGGACTCTTCAGATAAAGAAAGAGCTGGAAGCTATTATGAAAGAACGAGATGCTTATTACAAAACTATTCAGTTTCAAGCTCAGGAGCTGGAAAGATGAGAAAAATAATCAGGCGCTCAAGCTGATAGGCTTTCTCGAATTGATGCAGAGATAGGTGAGATGAAGCTGAGAAGAGATGCTGCCATTGCTAACGACTTCTACCTTCAGGAAGCATTTTTACAGACACAAACAAAATCGCTAATGAGTCAAGTTATCGCTGCCAGTTCTATTCGAACTGATGCCCAACTTATCAAGCCTACCATTTTGAAAGATCTATTAGATTCTTTAAAACAAAAGATTACCCGAACCTTTAAGTTAGCTCAAACTCTGTATATCCAGGGCATCATTGATGAGCCTTAATGTTATTTTCATTTTTGGGTTCGAGTCCACCATGCATGCCAGTGATAGCCGCCGGATTGGATCTCTATGTAATCTTATTTTTCTATATTCGCACGCACCAAAAAGGCATGGCGAAAAGATGTAACCCTCTTTTGAGTAATGAAAAGGCAAGCACGGTATTCTTCGGGCAAAGGGGAATCGCTAGACTGTCTGTCTAGGCGATAGCACTGGAGATGCTGTGTTGCAGATTTTTGAAGAACTCTGAGTACTATGCTTGATTATTAAGTTCAATAATTAATCGTTAATTACTGTAACATTACTATTAATCCTAACAGTCTGTGTGAATTTGTAAGTGCGGGATACGCATGGTAGATATATTGCGCAGTGATAAATGTTGAATCGGAAGTAGTTAGCTATTAACTGAATGTTAAATTGGGAAAAATTAAAAAGGGCCTCTGTACTATCAGACCCCTATCCATCCCAAGAACCAAGAAACGAGATTAAAAGGGCTTAACAAAAAGCACTTTTAACAGTAGCAATAAGAGAATAATCCACAAAATTACTTGATGCATGGTGAGAGCTTGATCATGTTCTACCAAGTAAAGGTGCACTCAATTTGCTGTCCTGCAAAGTTTGTTTCAGCCACTTTGGCATAGTTTGTGCACTCTTGATAGACATGCGTTCATTATGTAATACATCATCAACATTTATATCATGAGTGGGCTGAATGTCATGCTCATTTTCAGCCATATTTTGACGCAAATGTTCAGCCATATGTGGCTGGAAATTTCTAGCAGTTTTGATAAATTTTTGTTGTATTTTTTCTACCATGTTTGGCTAGAAATTCTCTGCATTTTCAGCCCTATTTGGCTGGAATTTTTCAGCCCTTTGAGCCTCAATTGGCTGGTCTACATGGCCATAGTCATGTGCACCATTTTGGAACAAAGGCATGAGTGTATCGAACACATCTTGTGAGTGAACTAAATTTTCAATAAATACCACATCTCGACTCACAATAATTGTGTTCAGCAATGGATGATACAAACAATATCCCTTACTTTCAGCACTATAACAAAAAAATATACATTTCTTGGCCTTGTCATCAAGTTTGTGACGTTGTTGTGATGGCACAAGAGCATATACCAAACAACCAAACACACATATATGACTAATCATAGGCTTATGACCATTCCAAGCCTCATAAAGAGTGATGAATCTCAATGCTTTTGTAGGGCAGCGATTCAACACATAATTTTCACACATGACTGCTTCCATCCAAAACTTATCAGGAAGATGCTTTCCTTTAACAATACATCGTGCCATTTCAAGTAGAGTTCTATTTTTACGCTCAGCAACACCATTTTGTTGAGGTGTATATGGCACCGTACATTGGTGTGAAATACCCCTTTCACGAAGAAAAGCATTAAAGTCATGTGACATGTATTCACCACCATGATCCGTGCATAGAGTCAAAAGCTTTTGTGAAGAAAAATTTTCAACCATAGCTAAAAATGCTTTGAAGCAAGAAAATACCTCATTCTTTGCTTTCATAGGATACACCCATGTATGGAAAGTAGCATCATCAATGAAGGTAACAAAATATACATGCTTCCCAAAAGATGGAGTCTTGACAGGACCACATACATCACTATGAACAAGCTACAATTTTCTTGTAGTGTGTGTATGACTATCTTTTGGAAAAGAAGCGTGATGCATTTTTCCAAGAATGCAACCTTCACATGCATGCTTTTCAGTGGACTCAAGTGTAGGCAAGCCAATAATCATATCCTTCTTTTGCAAGTAAAGCAAACTATTGAAGTTCAAGTGACCAAAACGAGCATGCCAAAGCTCCATTTCAGCCATGGAAGAAGTATAAGCAACCAAGGCATTCGAGGAAGCCCTCTTATATGTATCCATGTGATACAAACCATTACATAATGTACCGGACATCACGATAACATCACCATTGCCGAAATCATGAACCATACACTTATCATCAACAAAGTGTACATGAAGTCAAGCTTTGGCAATCAACAAAACTAAAATTAAGTTCTTCTTGATATCGGGCACATACAATGCATTTTTCAAGAGAATCACACCTCCATTTGTAGTCGTAAGCTCAATTTCTCCTACTCCAATGATAGGATAAGAGGCATTGTTTGCACACACCACATGTCCTCCTTTGGGTGCATCTTTCAAAGAGGCAAAAAATCTTTTGCATGATGTTGTGTGCTTTGAAGCACCACTATCAAAGAACCAATCCGAATCAGCCTCACTCACAAACATACATTTAGAATGCAAAGAAGCATCATAATGACATCTAACAACACATGCCCAAAAATCTTGAGCCATGTTAGCTTCATCATTCTTTACATTTGTTGAATTTTCAGCAATAGACATGCTGGATTCCTTCTTCTTTTCATTGCGTTTAGCAAGATTTCTCCACTCATCAATAGTATGACCCGCCTTCCGACAATATTTGCATCTCTTCATCTTTTGCAAATCACCATCATTAGAGGAATGAGTGGAAGAGGAAGATTGAGGCTTTGGTTTTGATGAACCCAAAGCTGAACCACACTTGCTTTTCCCCTTTTGTGAGATAGCAAGTGCTTGTGTTCCCTCAATCAAACCACTCCTATTCACTCTAGATTGCTCTTCTTGCAAAAGAAGAGACACAACCTCATCAAATGCATACATATTAGGATTTCCTTTTGCAACCAAACGGAGTGTAGTAGCAAAGCTTTGAAAAGATTCTGGTAATCCTTTCAACAATGTAGAAATGACTGATGCATCTGGAAACATTGTGGAAATAAAACTCTTAGACCAATTGCAAATTACAGATGGACATATCGAGAAACCCTTAGGATTACTTTAAGGGATAACTCTCACTACTTGTGGTGTAGAGTTTGAACACACATTTGCCATATGCGATTTTGGCAAGAACCATGCACATGAGATGACTCTAAGAAGGCCATTTATGAGACAACTATAGATAGTGAAAGATTGGGGAACTAACTCCTTGTACTTATAACACCTAGGTGTAACCACTATATTCAATCTCAAAGACTACTCCTAGAGACGTACTGACCTTGATGTGGATCCCAATTACAGTCTTCAAGGCCAAAGCACTACAATAATGTCAATATATTTTGTTTGACAGAAAGCCATTCCACCATCAACGTGCATAAATTGAATGCCCAAATAATGATGCAAATGCCCCAAATCAGACATCTCAAATGAGGCACGTAAATTAGCCTTAAAATCAGCAATATGCTTCTCATGAGGACCAGTGAGCAACATGTCATAAACCATGTGCTTTCAGTTGGATTTTTCTCAAAACCATGCGCAATCAGATAGGCATGTATCTTTTCATACCAAGGACGTGGTGCTTGCTTTAAACCATATAATGCCTTCTTTAACCTGCACACCTGGTTTTCATGCCCTTTCTGCACAAAGCCACGGGGCTAAAAAACATACACTTCTTCATGCAAGTCACCATTCAGAAATGTTGTTTTAATGTCCAACTAATGTACATTCCAACCATGATGAGCTGCAAGTACACAGATGCTATGAATAATAGTCATTTGGCAAGTAGGAGCAAAGATTTAATCAAAATCAATGCCTCTTTCTTGTGCATAACCCTTTGCAACAAGCCTAGCCTTATACCTATCAATTGTTCCATCAGGTGTATGCTGTCGATGGCCTTCTTTCCAGGAGGCAAGTCACATAAAGACCAGGTACCATTTTTCATGATAACATCATATTCAGATTGCATTGCAGCCATCCAATGTTCAGAATTTTGTGCCTCATTAAACAAAACAGGTTCAATCTCATCACAGAGACTAGAGGCAGACATAGCATAGCAATCTGATGCAAAGGAGGCACTAGGAGCCTGATCGAGTATGATATGATAGAGGAGCATCTAATTTTCTGTCGCGCAAGGTCTGCACCGGCCGTTTTGGCATAGTTTTTGCCTGCTCAATATCAGCTCTCTCATCCATAAGTGCATCATGTAAATCTACATCAGAAATGGAATGATCTACATCAGAAATAGAATGATCTGCATCATCACATGAAACCTGCAAAAGTTGATTGCCTCATTAGGACCAGCACTAGACTGTCCACTTGTAAAAAGAGGCAGCAAAGTATCATACATGTCTTTGGAGCTAACAGATGTCTCCTTAGTACATGAAAGCAATGGTTGAATAGCATCTTCCACAAAAACAACATCACAGCTAATCAAAATGTGTTTGGTCTATGGATGATACAGACGATATCCTTTACTTTCAAAGCTATACCAAACAAAAATACATTTTACTTCTTTATCATCCAATTTTCTGCGATGTTGTTCAGGCTATGGAGTGATAGACTACAGTGCTTTAGTGGGACACCTCTTAAGACATATGTTGCACACGTGACAACCTCAAGCCAGAAACTATGTGGTAAAGCCTGACTCTTGACCATACATCTTGCCATCTCCATGAGTGACCTATTCTTTCATTCAGCAACTCCATTCTATTCAGGTATGTATGACATTGAACACTAGTGTTTAATCCCACGTTCAGCCAGAAATGCATTAAAATCAGAAGACATATATTCCCCCCTCGATCAGAATGGAGGGTACCCATTTTACATGCTGACAGGTTTTCAACCAAAACCAAAAAATGTTTGAAGCACATGAACACTTCGGACTTTGCTTTCAATGCATATACCCATGCATGCTTGGAAAAATCATCAATGAAAGTCACGAAGTAAAGATAATTTCCAAAAGAAGGCGTCTGCATAGGACCACATACCACTATGTACAAGCTACAATTTCTGAGTAGCCCGAACTGAACCATCTTTTGCAAATGACGAACGCTGCATTTTGCCCAAAATACAGCCTTCATAAACATGTTTTCCGGGTGTGTCAAGTTTGGGCAAAGAGGACACCATTTCAAATTTCTGCATGCATAGCAAACTAGTAAAATTCAGATGACCAAAGCGTGCATGCCAAAGCTTTGCATCTGACATAGCCTGAGAATCATGTACTGAACATGCCAAATCATTCACAGATCTTTCATAGTCTATGAGCTCATACAACCCACGACATAAAATGCGAGAAGCAATAATCACATTGCCATTTGATAGATCATGAACTATACACCTGTCATCAACAAATTTCACAACCAAGCCAATCTTGGCTAAATTTGAAACTGATAAGAGATTCTTCTTGATCTCTAGTACAAATAAAGCATCTGACAAAGTGAAAGAACCACCATCAATAGTAGTCAAAATGATTGTTGGTAGCAGTCAGGGCACTCAATGTTAGTATATGATCAATGTCTACCCCTCATGATTGTTTGCACATTTTGTAAGGCCCCCATTATGAGGAGAAGCCAAGCATGCATTACCCAATTGATGGGAATCCCAACTTGCATGTTGGATGAAGGTCATATTGGACCATGTAAGGTATTGTAAGGAAAGGGAGTTACCAGGGTTCCCAATTGTGGGGTCCGGGGCAGCGGAGAGCAGCCCCGACTGGGGGGTCCAAGGGGGCCAACGGGCCCCCTGGCTAGGGGGTCCCAGGGGGCCAGCATGCCCCCTATTGGGGGTCAAGGGGCAGTGCCCCCAACACGACAGTAAAGGGAATATTCCATGGAATATTCACTATCGGAGTCAGAAATCATTTATATTTGTTAGGTCAGTTCAACCGGCCTAAGCCGTGTATGGCAATTATGCGGGTAGTGGCCGCCCACGCTCTACCGTCCATGTATAGCCGTCCATGGAAGGCCACCCATGATCCTATATATACATGACTTCTGCACTACCTGAGATATCGAATTGAGCCAGCATACCTCTACCTTGTATCTCCCTATCTAGAGTTATCTAGATCACCATTTAAGCTCTACCTTGAGAGCACATGGGTGGACAATGCCATCATCTTTGTACTTGCTGCTAGTAGAAAATAGTTGAGATTCTCCTATATCTGTTATCTTCTCTGTTATTGCTCCTGTGTTATATTGTGTAACTATTGTCTTACATGGTATCAGAGCCATAAGGTTCGAATAGCTTGAGAAGTATCACTATTTTAGCCTACTAGCAGACTAAAATATCAGTAGATTATTCGAGTGATTACATGATGGCTTCATCGTCAAGCACTGGTCTTGGTGCTTCAGCTAATGTTAATGCTGCACCTATTCGAATTCGCCCACCTGCATTCACTGAAGGGAAGCTGGATGGAACCAACTATACACTCTAGAAGTTCAAAATTTTTGCAATTTTGAACTCCTATGAATTACTTGACACTGTCATGGGACCGATGGGATTGGATCCAAAGCCTATACCAGTTGAAGATCCAACAAATTCAAGATTGATGATTCAGCCAGATCAAGATCTTCTACGAGCTTGGAAGAGGCAGAATGCTGATGCATTATGTGCAATTGTCAAGTGTAAGTGATTCTGTGCTTACTTTAGTTCAACATACTACTAAAGCACATGAGGCTTGGGGCATATTGGCTCGTCAATATGAGACCAAGAACCACACTAGGATACAAAATTTAGAAAATTAGTTGGCAAATGAAAAGCATTCTGATTCTGAAAAGGCTGAAGATTTTATCAAACGGATAAAACATCTTCAAGATCAATTGGCTGCAGTTGGTGTTGTTATAACACCAGAAGAGCAGCAAGCTCCACGGGCTTGGTACCAACGGATATATAATTTTTTCAAAAATATGGGTTTTGAAAGAAGTACTTTTGATGCTAACTTGTATGTAACGAAAAGAGATAGCATGAGTAGCTATTCTTATAGCACTCTCCACGCAAAGAAGCCCCGTCAGCAGCGAATCCCAGCATGTGTACCGCCTGTTTTTCAATCATGTACAAGCAAACAAAATGGGCAACGTGGCTAAGTCATGAGCCTCCTAAAAAACCCACCGGATTCAAATCCCAGCGGGCGCAGATACGGCAGCGCAAAGTATACTTTTCGATCATGCTTTCCAGCTTTAATAAAAGCTTATGGACAGCTTTACAAGGATAGCGAACGAAGTTGATTTTTCTCAACGTGCGTTCTTGGCGATCTAGAAGAGCTTTTCAGGGACAACCAAAGACTATATAACAAGAGCTTGGGCTCATTGTTATTCATCCTTCACCTAGGATCAACACAAGCTTTCTAGAGCTTGGACCTCAGTAGAGGTGGTGTTTCTTCTAGCACATGGGGCAGCCATGGTGCTAACTTGAAGCATGTTGAGGAGCAGCTATGGAGTTCTTCTTGGTGATTCTTCTTGGAGAAGATGAAGGGTGTGCTCACACTCTAGCTCATGGAGAGGAGGTCATCTCTTGTTCATGGCAAGAAGACTTGATTATTAGCAGCTTGATGGTGAGGATCGCCCATCTACATGATTTTGAAGATTATCTTCTACAGGAAGATATTAGGTTGAAGATTGTCTTCTACAAGAAGATATCTGGCTACTTCAAAGACATTAGATGGAGTTTAACATAAGATTCACATCTTATGTTAAGTATTCAGGTACATATTCTCTTTATGCACACAGGTACTACTTGAAGTTTATGGAGGCTGTGGCGTTCATATCAGAAGGAGTCCTATTCGGCATAGGTACAAGAGAATCAGTACTTATATGCTTTATGCATATTTGATGAGGTGTTTAAGAAGGTGTGTTCACATGAGTTTGAGGATTTCCGTTCACACTGATCCTTCCTCTTTCAGTCACTCATATTCACTCTTCTATAACCTATAAGGTCACACATCTCGTGTATATTCAGATTACTGCCCACACATCTGAATATGTTTGTTACATTGTACATTCACTCATTCATCTATTTCTCATCACATAGAATGGTTGAGAGTTTTGCTCCCACATTGTACATTGAACATTGGTATATATGATACTATGAGTAAGCGATGGCTTACGTAACACCTTACACATATCGTCTATTCTTTCTCTATCTTTATCTCATCATATGTATGATTAAGTTGTGGTATGTTCATGTTTTGTCAATATGGAAGATTGCTAGAATTAATGTTGTACATGAATGGAACTATGGAACCATGGACCTGTGACATGAGCCTAAGGGCCTACTTCACTTCCAACATTTGGTATCAGAGCTTTAGGGATTTGGTATCAGAGCACTAAGGTTTTGGTTTCAGAACTTTAGATCTTTGGCATCAATGCATTAAGGCTCATTCATATCTCAGGTTCCCAGAATTCCAGATTTACAACATATGATTTGAAAGCATCTTCTAATATTTGACATTTGACATACACACTTAATCTAGATGAGTAGAGATTTGAGAATTAGACAATTCAGTTACATGTGTATTTATCAGTGTGGAGTATGAAGTTGATGATCTGTTAGCAGCCGAATATTTTTGGAAAGAGTATGCAAATACTTTACAAAAGTATTGTTTGAAGACCCAGACTTGATGAAGAGAAGACTACTTCAAATTCTAGGAAGAACAATGGTTTAGAGAAGATGAAGAAATCAGATCAACATCAAATCACAGGTATCAGTTTCTACTATCAGATTATCACTTGCAGGTCATGTCTTAGAAGAGCAGTTATGAAGAGATTTGAAGAAATTCAAGGAATGCTTTTATACGCTTTCATCATTTGAAAGTTAAAGCATTAGCTACATCAAAACAGGTATCTAGAGGTTTTTCTAGAAAGTTTTTGAGAAATCTCTTTCATGGCAAGAAAGTTCATCTAAGAAGACAAGCGCAGAGATGAGATGAGTTTTATGTTCAGCCAATTTTCTGTTGTAAGTTGGTTAGATATCAAGGTACAAATGTATCTAGAGAAGGTAACTCTAGAAGGGCAATTCATCATTCAGACAACGATTGGTGAATTTAGTCGTTTCAGACATTTGAAGCAGAATTTTTATTCAGAGATATGAGGAGATGATAAAACATGTTTCTATATTCACTTCCATTTGTATACCATGTTTGTTTTATCTCTTACTCTTAGCATTAGAGGAAGAGAAAAGTTCATTCGAAGAAGTCAAGAGTGTATGCTACTTCAAGATGAAGAAAACAATAGGTATGGAAGAGAAGTTTGAAGATGTTGACATCATCAGGTGGAAGAAAGATGCAGAAGAAGAAAGTCCATCATTTCCAAAAGAAAAGTAAGGCTTCCTTTTCTCATATATTTTCCATATACTTTTCCTATTTTATCCTCTACATCCAAAGACAAGTCTACGAGAACATCTTGTTTAAAGAAGAAGCAGTTTCTTGTTTTGCATTACACTTGGTCATGATTTAGTAGATTTGACAAAGAATTGCATTGAGAGAAAGAAAAGCAGCGGATATATGTTTTAACTCATATATGTATGAGTTATGTTTTATGTTGAAGCTTTTAAGCAGGCAGCTTATATGTTCCCTCAAAGAATTCTTGGAGTGTCAATACAGAGCTACTTGGTATATGAAAAGTTGCAGAGAAGTATATTTCTTCTTTATCTAACTCTTGAGGTAAAAGAGTCTTCTGTAGCAGATGTTGAAGACTTGGGTTGAGGTTTTATGTTTGGAAAAGGTTACCTCATATTCAGTACTTTCAGAAACTTCAGAAAATTCAGACTTGTTGATGTACCAGTCAGTTGAAGAATCTACTTTTTATCATTGTCTTGATTTTTGGATACATGTTTGTATTCAAAAAGGTGTTCCATCATATCCTATAACTTGATTGAAAAGTGGAGTTAGCCAAAAGAAAATCAAGCAGGTACTATCACATTTCACCCGGGTAAAATATGAAAGTTATGAAGTATCAACTTGCAGCTTTTGAAGTTCTCAAGGTGAGAAGTTTGTCCACTTATGTTTCAAGTAGGAATTGCAGATTCCTTGAAGGATTTGTTTGAAGAAAAGTTTTACAACTTTTTGAGAAGCATGGACACTTGGAGACATTCAGGTAGTAAATCAAACATTCAGTCATGAAGGTTTGATGACAGCAGATTCTACACAGGAGAGATCATTGATCTTGAATAGATCTTGTATGATCTTGAACATTTATGAGTCAGTTGTCTATCCTTTGTTTGGTAAGATTCTTAACGTTGGAAGAAATAAAGTCAAAGATTCAGATTCTATCAAATTTGTGTTGCAGAGAGATAGAAGAAGATACTTGTTATGTTACAAAAAGTTATGAATCCTAAAATGCTTTCAGCAAGGTTTTGTTATGTTAGGATCAGCTAACCTTATTCTACAATTTGGAAAGCTGAGGAATGACATGGAAAGCTATTGGCATGTGTACAGTGCTAATAAAAAGGGTCCAGAGATTTTGTTTCAGATACAGGTATGGATCACTGAACATCAGATTTATTGAAAGAAGGAAGACGTTCCACATTTCATAAAGTCTGATATATTTGAAGAATTTTGGATACTAGTGTTAAGTCATCCAAGAGGTGATGAAACATGAAGACTTATTTTCAACCATATGTAAAAGAATGCAGAGTCATACCTACAGGAGAAGGTTCCAGAATTCTATTTGAAGAGAAGCTTGATATTTCAGAAAGGTATATTTCAGAAGTGCACACATATATGTTTATACCAAGTTCTGAAGGAAAGAAGTATGAAGGATTTAAAGGATGAAGACATGATGACATCATAGATTTTTTGACTCATATTTCAGTTGATTGCAATTGAGTTGAGTTGATTTGACGTGAGTACAATCAGAGATGAACTAGCAGTGTTCATAATACACTAATTTGTGAGTTGACAGTCACAGGTTCCAGGATTCAGTTCTTGATTTGTTTAGTGTATTTACATGACACAGCAGAAGTACGTTGAGAAACCTTTTTTGGAAGGTAAATGCAAATATATGGATCCTAGTATATGTTTTCAGGTTTTTGAAGACAAGAGATAGCAGGTTCAGAGTCAGTACATGCTACATTTGTTGTCAAGCAGTGATTGCTTGATGTGTACACTATTGGATATCTAGTTTGCATATTTTCTCAGGTATTATGGTTCATATTCAACAAGTTCAGATTTTTGAAGGAAAGTCAAAATCAGTTTTGAAGAAGACTTTTGAAGAACAAGTTTTGAAGTGCGGGAGTACAAGCTTGAAGCTTGTAATAGTTTGCAGCTTATGAAGGTTGCAAATTCAGTTCAGATTGTACCAATATGACATTGCAAGGGGGATTGTTGGAAAACAATGTTCCTATTGGTCCACTATTGTCCAGATTTTAAAGCATGAGTAGCTATTCTTATAGCACTCTCCACGCAAAGAAGCCCCGTCAGCAGCGAATCATAGCATGTGTAGCGCTTGTTTTTAAATCATGTACAAGAAAACAAAATGGGCAACGTGGCTAAGTCATGAGCCTCCTAAAGAACCCACCGGGGTTCAAATCCCAGCGGGCGCAGCTACGGCGGCGCGAAGTATACTTATCGATCATGCTTTCGAGCTTTAATAAAAGCTCATGGACAGCTTTACAAGGATAGCGAACGAAGTTGATTTTTCTCAACGTGCGTTATTGGAGATCGCATAGCGATTTGGAAGAGCTTTTCAGGGACAACCAAAGACTATATAACAAGAGCTTGGGCTCATTGTTATTCATCCTTCACCTAGGATCAACACAAGCTTTCTAGAGCTTGGACCTCAGTAGAGGTGGTGTTTCTTCTAGCACATGGGGCAGCCATGGTGCTAACTTGAAGCATGTTGAGGAGCAGCTATGGAGTTCTTCTTGGTGATTCTTCTTGGAGAAGATGAAGGGTGTGCTCACACTCTAGCTCATGGAGAGGAGGTCATCTCTTGTTCATGGCAAGAAGACTTGATTATTAGCAGCTTGATGGTGAGGATCGCCCATCTACATGATTTTGAAGATTATCTTCTACAGGAAGATATTAGGTTGAAGATTGTCTTCTACAAGAAGATATCTGGCTACTTCAAAGACATTAGATGGAGTTTAACATAAGATTCACATCTTATGTTAAGTATTCAGGTACATATTCTCTTTATGCACACATGTACTACTTGAAGTTTATGGAGGCTGTGGCGTTCATATCAGAAGGAGTCCTATTCGGCATAGGTACAAGAGAATCAGTACTTATATGCTTTATGCATATTTGATGAGGTGTTTAAGAAGGTGTGTTCACATGAGTTTGAGGATTTCCATTCACACTGATCCTTCCTCTTTCAGTCACTCATATTCACTCTTCTATAACCTATAAGGTCACACATCTCGTGTATATTCAGATTACTGCCCACACATATGAATATGTTTGTTACATTGTACATTCACTCATTCATCTATTTCTCATCACATAGAATGGTTGAGAGTTTTGCTTCCACATTGTACATTGAACATTGGTATATATGATACTATGAGTAAGCGATGGCTTACGTAACACCTTACACATATCGTCTATTCTTTCTCTATCTTTATCTCATCATATGTATGATTAAGTTGTGGTATGTTCATGTTTTGTCAATATGGAAGATTGCTAGAATTAATGTTGTACATGAATGGAACCATGGAACCATGGACCTGTGACATGAGCCTAAGGGCCTACTTCACTTCCAACATTTGGTATCAGAGCTTTAGGGATTGGGTATCAGAGCACTAAGGTTTTGGTTTCAGAACTTTAGATCTTTGGCATCAATGCATTAAGGCTCATTCATATCTGAGGTTCCCAGAATTCCAGATTTTCAACATATGATTTGAAAGCATCTTCTAATATTTGACATTTGACATACACACTTAATCTAGATGAGTAGAGATTTGAGAATTAGACAATTCAGTTACATGTGTATTTATCAGTGTGGAGTATGAAGTTGATGATCTGTTAGCAGCCGAATATTTTTGGAAAGAGTATGCAAATACTTTACAAAAGTATTGTTTGAAGACCCAGACTTGATGAAGAGAAGACTACTTCAAATTCTAGGAAGAACAATGGTTTAGAGAAGATGAAGAAATCAGATCAACATCAAATCACAGGATTCAGTTTCTACTATCAGATTATCACTTGCAGGTCATGTCTTAGAAGAGCAGTTATGAAGAGATTTGAAGAAATTCAAGGAATGCTTTTATACGCTTTCATCATTTGAAAGTTAAAGCATTAGCTACATCAAAACAGGTATCTAGAGGTTTTTCTAGAAAGTTTTTGAGAAATCTCTTTCATGGCAAGAAAGTTCATCTAAGAAGACAAGCGCAGAGATGAGATAAGTTTTATGTTCAGCCAATTTTCTGTTGTAAGTTGGTTAGATATCAAGGTACAAATGTATCTAGAGAAGGTAACTCTAGAAGGGCAATTCATCATTCAGACAACGATTGGTGAATTTAGTCGTTTCAGACATTTGAAGCAGAATTTTTATTCAGAGATATGAGGAGATGATAAAACATGTTTCTATATTCACTTCCATTTGTATACCATGTTTGTTTTATCTCTTACTCTTAGCATTAGAGGAAGAGAAAAGTTCATTCGAAGAAGTCAAGAGTGTATGCTACTTCAAGATGAAGAAAACAATAGGTATGGAAGAGAAGTTTGAAGATGTTGACATCATCAGGTGGAAGAAAGATGCAGAAGAAGAAAGTCCATCATTTCCAAAAGAAAAGTAAGGCTTCCTTTTCTCATATATTTTCCATATACTTTTCCTATTTTATCCTCTACATCCAAAGACAAGTCTACGAGAACATCTTGTTTAAAGAAGAAGCAGTTTCTTGTTTTGCATTACACTTGGTCATGATTTAGTAGATTTGACAAAGAATTGCATTGAGAGAAAGAAAAGCAGCGGATATATGTTTTAACTCATATATGTATGAGTTATGTTTTATGTTGAAGCTTTTAAGCAGGCAGCTTATATGTTCCCTCAAAGAATTCTTGGAGTGTCAATACAGAGCTACTTGGTATATGAAAAGTTGCAGAGAAGTATATTTCTTCTTTATCTAACTCTTGAGGTAAAAGAGTTTTCTGTAGCAGATGTTGAAGACTTGGGTTGAGGTTTTATGTTTGGAAAAGGTTACCTCATATTCAGTACTTTCAGAAACTTCAGAAAATTCAGACTTGTTGATGTACCAGTCAGTTGAAGAATCTACTTTTTATCATTGTCTTGATTTTTGGATACATGTTTGTATTCAAAAAGGTGTTCCATCATATCCTATAACTTGATTGAAAAGTGGAGTTAGCCAAAAGAAAATCAAGCAGGTACTATCACATTTCACCCGGGTAAAATATGAAAGTTATGAAGTATCAACTTGCAGCTTTTGAAGTTCTCAAGGTGAGAAGTTTGTCCACTTATGTTTCAAGTAGGAATTGCAGATTCCTTGAAGGATTTGTTTGAAGAAAAGTTTTACAACTTTTTGAGAAGCATGGACACTTGGAGACATTCAGGTAGTAAATCAAACATTCAGTCATGAAGGTTTGATGACAGCAGATTCTACACAGGAGAGATCATTGATCTTGAATAGATCTTGTATGATCTTGAACATTTATGAGTCAGTTGTCTATCCTTTGTTTGGTAAGATTCTTAACGTTGGAAGAAATAAAGTCAAAGATTCAGATTCTATCAAATTTGTGTTGCAGAGAGATAGAAGAAGATACTTGTTATGTTACAAAAAGTTATGAATCCTAAAATGCTTTCAGCAAGGTTTTGTTATGTTAGGATCAGCTAACCTTATTCTACAATTTGGAAAGCTGAGGAATGACATGGAAAGCTATTGGCATGTGTACAGTGCTAATAAAAAGGGTCCAGAGATTTTGTTTCAGATACAGGTATGGATCACTGAACATCAGATTTATTGAAAGAAGGAAGACGTTCCACATTTCATAAAGTCTGATATATTTGAAGAATTTTGGATACTAGTGTTAAGTCATCCAAGAGGTGATGAAACATGAAGACTTATTTTCAACCATATGTAAAAGAATGCAGAGTCATACCTACAGGAGAAGGTTCCAGAATTCTATTTGAAGAGAAGCTTGATATTTCAGAAAGGTATATTTCAGAAGTGCGCACATATATGTTTATACCAAGTTCTGAAGGAAAGAAGTATGAAGGATTTAAAGGATGAAGACATGATGACATCATAGATTTTTTGACTCATATTTCAGTTGATTGCAATTGAGTTGAGTTGATTTGACGTGAGTACAATCAGAGATGAACCAGCAGTGTTCATAATACACTAATTTGTGAGTTGACAGTCACAGGTTCCAGGATTCAGTTCTTGATTTGTTTAGTGTATTTACATGACACAGCAGAAGTACGTTGAGAAACCTTTTTTGGAAGGTAAATGCAAATATATGGATCCTAGTATATGTTTTCAGGTTTTTGAAGACAAGAGATAGCAGGTTCAGAGTCAGTACATGCTACATTTGTTGTCAAGCAGTGATTGCTTGATGTGTACACTATTGGATATCTAGTTTGCATATTTTCTCAGGTATTATGGTTCATATTCAACAAGTTCAGATTTTTGAAGGAAAGTCAAAATCAGTTTTGAAGAAGACTTTTGAAGAACAAGTTTTGAAGTGCGGGAGTACAAGCTTGAAGCTTGTAATAGTTTGCAGCTTATGAAGGTTGCAGATTCAGTTCAGATTGTACCAATATGACATTGCAAGGGGGATTGTTGGAAAACAATGTTCCTATTGGTCCACTATTGTCCAGATTTTAAAGCATGAGTAGCTATTCTTATAGCACTCTCCACGCAAAGAAGCCCCGTCAGCAGCGAATCACAGCATGTGTAGCGCCTGTTTTTAAATCATGTACAAGCAAACAAAATGGGCAACGTGGCTAAGTCATGAGCCTCCTAAAGAACCCACCCGAGTTCGAATCCCAGCGGGCGCAAATACGACAGCGTGAAGTATACTTTTCGATCATGCTTTCCAGCTTTTATAAAAGCTTATGGACAGCTTTACAAGGATAGCGAACGAAGTTGATTTTTCTCAACGTGCGTTATTGGAGATCGATCTGGAAGAGCTTTTCAGGGACAACCAAAGACTATATAACAAGAGCTTGGGCTCATTGTTATTCATCCTTCACCTAGGATCAACACAAGCTTTCTAGAGCTTGGACCTCAGTAGAGGTGGTGTTTCTTCTAGCACATGGGGCAGCCATGGTGCTAACTTGAAGCATGTTGAGGAGCAGCTATGGAGTTCTTCTTGGTGATTCTTCTTGGAGAAGATGAAGGGTGTGCTCACACTCTAGCTCATGGAGAGGAGGTCATCTCTTGTTCATGGCAAGAAGACTTGATTATTAGCAGCTTGATGGTGAGGATCGCCCATCTACATGATTTTGAAGATTATCTTCTACAGGAAGATATTAGGTTGAAGATTGTCTTCTACAAGAAGATATCTGGCTACTTCAAAGACATTAGATGGAGTTTAACATAAGATTCACATCTTATGTTAAGTATTCAGGTACATATTCTCTTTATGCACACAGGTACTACTTGAAGTTTATGGAGGCTGTGGCGTTCATATCAGAAGGAGTCCTATTCGGCATAGGTACAAGAGAATCAATACTTATATGCTTTATGCATATTTGATGAGGTGTTTAAGAAGGTGTGTTCACATGAGTTTGAGGATTTCCGTTCACACTGATCCTTCCTCTTTCAGTCACTCATATTCACTCTTCACCTATAAGGTCACACATCTCGTGTATATTCAGATTACTGCCCACACATCTGAATATGTTTGTTACATTGTACATTCACTCATTCATCTATTTCTCATCACATAGAATGGTTGAGAGTTTTGCTCCCACATTGTACATTGAACATTGGTATATATGATACTATGAGTAAGCAATGGCTTACGTAACACCTTACACATATCGTCTATTCTTTCTCTATCTTTATCTCATCATATGTATGATTAAGTTGTGGTATGTTCATGTTTTGTCAATATGGAAGATTGCTAGAATTAATGTTGTACATGAATGGAACTATGGAACCATGGACCTGTGACATGAGCCTAAGGGCCTACTTCACTTCCAACATTTGAAAGAAGTACTTTTGATGCTAACTTGTATGTAACGAAAAGAGATAGCAAGCTAGTTGTTGTCATTGTATATGTAGATTATTTGATCATTACAGTAGATCATCAGGAACTCATCAATCAAACTCGGATCAGCTTGGGAACTGAGTTTGAAATGACAGACTTAGGTTTAATCCATTTTTGTCTGGGAATTGAAGTATTGCAAAGGAAGGATGGCATTTTCATCTCACAACAAAAATATGCCAAAGAAATCCTCAAGGCATTTGGAATGATGGACTGCAAGCCAACTAGCACACCTATGGAGGTAAATCATAAGCTATCTATGGATGATAACATGCCTAATGTAGATGCTAAGAAGTATAGAAAGCTCATTGGAAGTCTTATTTTTCTGTGCAACACTAGACTAGACATTTTCTATGTTGTTGGAGTATTAAGCAGGTTTTCCAACAAACCTAAGGAGAGTCACTGGAATGCTGGAATGCGAATTCTAAGGTACATTGTAGGAACCTTGGATTTTGGTATTTTTTATACCACAGGTGATACACTCCAAGGATATTGTGATTCAGATTGGGCTGGAGATTGTGATTATAGAAAATCAGTTTTTGGATATTGTTTCTCACTTGGTTCATGAATATTTTCTTGGGTAAGTAGAAAGCAACCAACTCTCACACTCTCCTCCACTAAAGCAGAGTACAAAGTAGCTTGTTTTGCTTCTTGTGAGGCAGTCTCGTTAAGGAGAATTCTTGCAGATCTAGGCTTTCCATCAAATATGGCGACTATACTTAAGTGTGATAATCAAAGTTGTATGTCTATTGCAAAGAACCCAGTATTTCATGCTCCCACCAAGCACATAGAAGTATAGTACCATTACATTCGTGAGCTAATTGAAGATGAAATTGTGGAGCTAGAATATTGCCCAACAGAGGCAAATTGTGCTGACATATTCACTAAAGCACTTGGAAGAGAGCAGCTCAATAGGCATCTTCAACAGATGGGCATAGGACCGAAACCTACTTGATTTTTCATCGCTAAACATTGGAGGGGGGTGTTAGTATATGTCTACCCCTCATGATTGTATGCACATTTTGTAAGGCCCCCATTATGAGGAGAAGCCAAGCATGCATTACCCAATTGATGGGAATCCCAACTTGCATGTTGGATGAAGGTCATATTGGACCATGTAAGGTATTGTAAGGAAAGGGAGTTACCCGGGTCCCCAATTGTGGGGTCCGGGGTAGCGGGGAGCAGCCCTTGGCTGGGGGGTCCAAGGGGGCCAACGGGCCCCCTGGCTAGGGGGTCCCAGGGGGCCAGTGGGCCCCTTGGTGGGGGTCCGGGGGCAGTGCCCCCTGAGCGACGGTAAAGGGAATATTCCATGGAATATTCCCTATCAGAGTCAAAAATCATTTATATTTGTTAGGTCGGTTCAACTGGCCTAAGCCGTGTATGGCAATTACGCGGGTGGTGGCCGCCCACGCTCTACCGCCCATGTATAGTCGTCCATGGAAGGCCACCCATGATCCTATATATACATGACTTCTGCACTACCTGAGACATCGAATTGAGCCAGCATACCTCTACCTTGTATCTCCCTATCTAGAGTTGTCTAGATCACCATTTAAGCTCTACCGTGAGAGCGCAGGGGTGGACAATGCCATCATCTTTGTACTTGCTGCTAGTAGAAAATAGTTGATTTTCTCCTATATCTGTTATCTTCTCTGTTATTGCTCCTATGTTATATTGCGTAACTATTGTCTTACACTCAAAGACCTACATGACAGGGAAGCCAATGAAGGGAGTCAGAGCAGAGAGAAGGAACAAGTAGGCAAACCAGTCAATGAAGATCCGACAAGTAGGCCCGTCAAATTTCCCAACCTAATCTCTTTATAACAATGATTTTCATCACTTCATGAACATTGTAAATATCGTTTTTGGTAGATTCGACTCCATTTTGTTCAAGCCAAGGAGTCCTCTAGCTTGAGGAATATTAGAAGTATTTATGTACCAATTTTCATAATTTTCAGAGCTTGTTTGAGCCTCCAAAATAGCCTAGGAACCTAATTTTCAACTAGGCCAGACACTAGGTCTGGACAGGACCAAAGCCAGTCAAAAACTATAAAAAGAGCTAGAGAGCTCATTTTTGAGGTAGCTTGTTAGTGATTGAAGCTTGTATATGAGACTTTTTTGAGTAATCTAAAGAACTCCATTGTTTCTCTCTTTGTTCTTGCCTTGTGTGTGCATGTGTCTGTGTATGTGTGTGCATGTTTGTGTGCTTCTCACTCACACACCTGTGCCATCACTTGTTCGAGGTCTTCATACCATCCTCATGTCTTCCCGGATTGACATTAAAGGAGGTGCTACTCATCACTGAGCTACACCAAATTTTTGTGTCATTGCCGGGGATTGAGCTTTGAGGATGAGTGTGATATGGTAAGACAAAGAGTTGAGACGTTGGAGTCATAGGTATTTTCTCCACTTTGATCTACTTCCTTTTGTTTTCTTCACCATCATCATCACCACCGTTTCCCACCATCATCTCCACCTTCGCCAAAATTTCAGTCTTTTTGTCATATTACCCTTCCCATTCCATTTCCCTCATTTCACTTGTGAGAGGGAGCGAGAGAGCGATTGTGTGCTAGTGTTTTTGTGTGTTTTTTGAGTTTTTTTGTAGGAATCAGCATCCCCAGCAGTTGTACCAGCTGCAGTAGGTAAAATTTTTGATTGGGAGAAAACAATATAATACAATATAAGCCAAAGCTCTGTGTTGTTGGAGGAATCCTCTACACTACGCTCTCTGCAAAGAGGATTCTCATATTAAATATGGAATGATGCTCCTTTTGAAGTTCGCAAATTTTCTTAATGAAGTCCATCCATCAATCTTTGCTAGATGTAATGTTTGTGAGAATGATATATTGTAATGTACTTCAAGATGATGGAGGCAAGTGCAATGAACTCTAGAGAGAGGACATCATTAATGATGTCACTAGCAAATACAATTTGAATTCTGGTCAAGACAAAATTTGTGGACATAAAAAAAATCTACTTGAGACTATTTTGACATCACCAATGATATTAAAACAAAGCTAATATATCTATCCAAAACCACATGTCTCCTACCATGTGTGCGGATCTATGTTCCTTTGTATGTGTCTGATGCTCTATCCTCCCACGTTCACTTAGTATGTGACGAGTAGAAATTGGTGCTATTTTCTCATGAGCCTTGGTCAATCAGGCTCCACATGCTTGCTCTGGCTTGTTACAAAACATAAAAGTTGAGAGAATTGAATGGCGTGACAGAGAGGGAATGACACATGCTTTCTCTCCTTCTTTGAAGTCAACTCAGGATGCTTTTGGATTTTTGCAAGTGGCATAAATTCTGGTGTGTGCATGAAATGTGATATCACACCAAATATATGTTGTAGTTAGATGTCTTCGGAAGCAGGTGAACAATACAAAGAAGAAGAAGAAGCTTGGAGCACAACACACGATACCGCATTGACTTGTCTCGATTTTTGTTCAAGCGTAGGGCTGTTCTAATCCCCCCCTCCAAGGTGTCTATCTCACATTATTGAGTGTAGGGATACCCTAAGCCCCCCCCCCCCCACTCCTACCCAACTCAATTTTGTGAACCAATTTTTATCACAAGTGTGGTAAGTTTGTTTCAACAACAATAACGTCAATGATTTCCAACGCAACATCCTCAAGTCAATTATATTTATCCTCCTTTATGACAATATTCATGCCAAAAGATGAAAGGCTGAATGGCACAAATTACGACCTATGGAAGGACACTATTAGGGACTACCTTTATACAAACCTGTTGTATGAGGTAGTTGAAGGAACAAAATGAGAACCCCATGAGGAAAGCAATCTAGGAGCTTGGAATATATGGAATGTTAAAGATAAAATGGAATTAGGCCAACTTCTCCTCATATATAATGAATTGAAAAAGGGTCACATCACTGCATGTAAGACTTCAAAAGAATCTTAATATACTCTATCATATGAAGATAAAAATATCTTCTAAGATCTATACTCTAGAGGCCGAGTTTCACAATCTCACTGTATGTCCACAAGACACCATCACAAAAGTGATGACCCAATTTGAAGATTATCAACACATGTTAGCATTTTGTGGATGAAAAATTTCAAGTGAAGACATGACTATAAGATTGATCAACAAGCTTCCTAGGTCCTACAAAACATTTGTGACCAATGTGTATAACAGAGGTCAAGTTCTAACTTGGGAAGAGACTTTGCTCTTCCACGACTCGCGAGCAAAGTCACCTTCCTCACAAGAAACAACCATGAAGGCTAAGGGACCCTTCCACAAGGGCAAACATGCTAGTCATCATACTAGCAACACAGCCAAGCAAGGTTCCAACACTTGGACGAAGAAGTTTAGATGTAATTTCTATGGAAAAATAGGGCTATTGGAAAAATTTTGCTACAAGAAGAAGCATATATGGAAGCCTTCTAGTTCCAAGAACCCATAAAAAACATCTCAGCATACATCTCATTGTTCTAGTGAAGACTCGTTTATTTCCACAGAATCCAATGCCCTGGTAACTTCAAGTTCATCTCAAGAATGGATCTTTGACAGTGGAGCGACGTCGCACATGTGTACGGTGTCACATAATCCTAGTAGGAGATGGTTGAACCATGCCTTAAGAGAGAGGATTAGGAAGTTATCCTCAACCATGGATTTTGGGGCAAGTGGTTAGCCCATCGCACTCCTAACTGGGAGGTTGTGAGTTTGATTCCCAACATTGGTATCAGAGCCTAATTGAAAAATTGGGTGAGACAGAGGTTTGCGCCTCATTCGTGGGCACTTGGAAAAAGCTCTTTTCCATGGTGAGTGTGAAACGGCCTTGGATGAAGGTGCATGGGCATTTGGGCACCCACGGAGGGTGGGATAGGTCCAAATTTGGTCCATGTGCTGGAGTTTGAGGTTGGTGGAAGCGCTCATGCATGGAAAGTGGGTCCAAGAGTTAGAAAGGTCCACAAGTGAGCATTGAGGACAACACTCAGTCTAAGGGCGAAGAAATGTCACATAATCCTAGTAGAAGATGGTTGAACCATGCCTTAAGAGCGAGGATTAGGAAGTATTCCTCAACCATGGCTTTTGGGGCAAGTGCTTAGCCCATTGCACTCCTAACCGGGAGGTTGTGAGTTCGATGGGCTAACCACTTGCCCCAAAAGCCATGGTTGAGGATTATTTCCTAATCCTCTCTCTTAAGGCATGGTTCAACCATCTCCTACGAGGATTATGTGACATTCCTTCCCCCTTAGATTGAGCATTGTCCTCAATGCTCACTTGTGGACCCTTCTAACTCTTGGACCCAATTTCCATGCATGAGCGCTTCCACCAACCTCAAACTCTTGGAGGTTGTGAGTTCAATTCCCAACATAAGGATTGGGACTCTTTTCAAGAGATTGAGGACCATACTAGTGAAGTTTACCTAGGCAGCAACAAGAGCCTACCCATTGAAGGGAAAGGCAAAGTACAAATCACCAATGATCGAGGGGAGTGCAAATCATTATCCAATGTCTTATTTGTTCTTAACTAGTGCATGAATTTACTATCAATCAAGGCCATCATCAATTACAATAAACAAGTGTTATTTGATAACAGTTCAGTAAAGGTGATTGACCCAAAAACCAAAGATCTCATCGCACAAGGCATAGAAGAAAAAAGGCTCTACAAAATTCTTGATTTCTATCTAAGGAGTTGCTTTCTAGTTTGTGGCATCAAAGGTATGGCCACACTTCATATTTACCAAGGATTTCCTCCTCTTAGATAGTTAAAGGATTGCCCAAGATCGGGCAAGTGAATGATGTCTGCCAAGCTTGCACCCAAGGAAAGCAACATAGGGCTCTCGTTCCCAAGGGGCTTCCACAAGAGCTAGGAACCCTTTAGCCCTAGTCCACATGGACCTTTGTGGACCTGTGAATACCCCTTCCCTTAGTGGATCACTCTACTTCTTTCCTCTATTAGATGATCACTCATGATACATTTTGGTATATTTTTTGAAGTCAAAGGCAAACACTTTCTCTAAGTTTCGAGAATGAATCAGTTGAGAATGAATCATCAAAGACACTCAAAACTATTGGATCCGATGGCGGTGGTGAATTTATCAATCATGACTTTGACAATTTCTTTAAAAAGAAGGGGATAAAATACAAGTCACTCAACCTCACACTCCATCCCAGAATGGATTAGCTGAAAGAAAGATCCCAAATGTGATGGAAATGGCAAGAACCATGCTTCCCAACAAAGAATTACCCTACAAGTTTTGGGCAAAAGCAGTACACACTATCGTGCACATACTCAACCGAGGCTTCACTGATGCATTCCACAACAAGACACCCTTTGAAGCTTACTATGGAAGAAAGACTAATGTCAATTACTTTTGAGTATTTGGAAGTGAAGCATTTGTCACCAAAAGAAGATTGCAACAAGTTACATTCCAAGTCTAAGAAGCATATGTTCATTCTATAGTGAACAATCAAAAGCATATATACTATACGATCTTGAGAACCACTCCATCACAATTTCAAAAGATGTAATCTTTAATGAAACTTCAAGATACTCAACCAAAGATCCAACTACAAGTCTCAGTCTAACCATCTACCCTTTAGAGGGGACACAATCTTTTCAAACCACACGTCAGAGGCAAGTACTTCACATCAACCTAGAAGATCACAAAGGCTCATTGAAAAGCAACAGCAAGAACAAAGTCATTATGTAAATTATGCATTGATGCATCAGATCTAACAAATTCTAGAGCCTTCCAACTACGAAGAAGCTCAAGTCCGACCTAAGTGGGAAGAAGCTATGCAAGTGGAAATGGATGCAATAAAAAAGAACAAGACTTGGACCCTTGTTCCTAAGCCCACAAATCATCAAGTCATAGGAGTTAAGTGGCTCTATAAAGTTAAGTACACATTAGATGGCACATTAGACAAGTAAAAAGCAAGACTTGTAGCCAAATGATATAAACAACAACATGGCATTGACTATGAAGAAACCTTTGCCCCTACTACAAGGTTTACCACCATAAGTATCATTCTAGCATTAAGTACACATTTCAAGTGGCCCATTGGACATCAAAAGTGCTTTCCTCAATGGAGATCTTCAAGAAGAAGTATAAGTTGATCAACTTGAAGGTTTCAAGATCAAATGAAAGGAATACCAAAAGAATGCATATTCCTATCACAAAAGAAGTATTGCTATGATTTTCTTTCTAGATATAACATGGACCAGTGTCGCTTAGTATCCACACCACTTGATCCAAACATCAAGCTCACATTGGAGGATTGATCATCACTTGTGGATGTGCATACTTATCGATAGCTTGTTGGCTCATTAATCTACCTTGCCAACACTAGACCAGATATTGTCTATGCAATTGGTATACTCAGTCAGTCTGCACATTCGCCTCATTAAACTCATTGGGATGCTACTTAGAGACTACTTCAATATCTTGCCCTCACCCGACATCATGGTTTTTGGTACACAGGGGGCATTGAACTAGCCAAATATTCAGATTTTGATTGGTTTGCTGATCCTAGTTCTCGACAGCCCACTTCCATGTACATAGTCTTGGTTGGCTCAAGACCTCTTGGGAAAGTAAGAAGCAACCTACAATTACTATGTCATCCATGGTGGCTGAGTATCGATCATCCAGCTTTGCAGCATGTGAGGCTATCTGGCTTTGACATTTATTATCTCACATTGGTGTTTTGCAGGTTACTCTGACATGCACCTGCATGGACAACTAGTTGGCCTTGGCCATCGCCAACAATCTAGTGTTCCACGCCCAGATGAAACACATGGAGATCCAATACCACTTCATCCGTGAGAAGCTTGTGGCTTAGGAGATTACTTTGGAGTAGTGTACCTTTCAAGAGAACTTGGCAGACATGTTCATGAAGGCTCTACCTCCACTTTTGCTCCAATGCTTTATGGACCTTTGCAGCATTTAGATGCTCCAAAGTGGAGCTGTAGAGGAGGTGTTGACGATGTGATTGCTCCTACATCATCTACATTTGTATCCGCATGAGTGCATCTCCATTTTGTATCTAGGAGGCACTCCTTTTCTAGATTATTTCCATCATATATTGTATCTCTTTTGTATTTGGGTACCTTGCCATTTTCTTCTACCATTGTATTCATTCTCCTTTGAGGGGAATTATCCCACATGAGATGTACTTTGGAGAGCCCCTCCCAAATCTATATTAGGAGGGCCTCTCCCCCCATTTATACTTGGTTAGAAGCTTGAGGAGCCTACTCCATGCTCTTGGCAAGCTCATTTCTAATCCATGTGAGTTTACCCATTTCTTGGTCTACTCCATTTGAGTCTCTCACACTCTTTCTTTTGTGAGTACACTCTACTTTTTATTTTGCTTCCGTGAGTGTACTCTCTACAAATTATGCATGTTCTACATCAAGCTTTCTTAGCTACTTAGAAGGGCAAAGGTAAATGGAGCTCATCTATTAGTAAGAAAAATTCTATTAATGTTGCACACTCAGAGAAAGAAGATAAAGATGATAAAAAAACCAAAAAGCATATACAATTTTTCAAGTATTGTAAGGAAAATTATCATGTTATAAAGAGTCCTAAAATGCTTGCAAAGGAGGCAAAGAAGAAAGAGGTTGGAATGGTTGTGTTGCTCTAGCACAATGGTGAGAACCACGTTAAGAAGCTTCACCTCCTTAATTGTCAATCCGCGGAAGAGATAGGAGTGATATGAAGATCGTGAATGTGAGATGATGTGAGAGTGAAGGTGAGAAGCACCAAGATGCACACACACATACACACACACAATGAAGAGACAAGCAAGACACAATGGAAGGTGAGAAATCAACTCTATTACTCAAGAACACTATTACAAGCTCAAAATAGCTCTAAGCTCTTCTCTACTCCAACAAGCTAACCTCAAAAATGAGCTCTCTAGCTCTTTTTATAGTTTCTAGACTAGTTTTGACCGGTTTCACATCTAGTGACCGGCATAGTTAAAAATTAGGTCCTAGATGCTATTTGGAAGGGTAAACGGTATCTAAAAATAACGAAAATTGGTATGCGCATTCTACCTAAGCTCCTCAAGCTCGAGGACTCCTCGGCTTGCACAAAATGGAGCTATGGATTACAAAATGGGGTTTTCTATGTTACATATGTTACAATAGTGATAAAAATCACTGTTGGAGGTTTTTGGAAAGTATTTGAAAACATAATTATTTGAAAAACGATTCGACTGGCTCCCTGCTCTGTCGTTACATGCTTCCGTGTCGTCTGTGCCTCTGGCTGCTTCCAACACCCCCCTCCCTCTCGCTTCTGTCGTCCCTGACAGAACCTTGCTGTGAGGTCTGCCGAATATAGTTCTGTAGGGGGTCTTGAGCGAGGGTGTGCTCGGAGATACGAATGCCTCGGGCCAGATCTGCCTCGAGTTTCTCCCAGTCGATTGGTTGCGGTTCTTCCGGTGGCGGGAGCTGATAATGTGTGGAATAGACCATTCGTTCACAGGCAAATAAGTGTAATAAATGTGTAGGCCTGCTTATGAATACCTCTGAATGGTATTCCCAGAAGCCGGTTGTGAACATCTCTTCGAATGTCTGCTTGTAGCACGCTGGTAGGTACTTTATTCTGCAGTGCCAGGCATAACACACCCGTAGCGATGGCGTTGTACTCATATCATATACCAGATCAAAATTGCCATGCTCAAAGCCCGGGGTGTTGACATGTGGTGCCTTGACGCGTCGGAAGACTTTAAAAATCATTTGCATCATGTAAAAGATTTTGACAGTCATATGCGCCGCTATATCGTCCATATGCTTTAATCTAGGGAGCCAGTGGCGAATTGTAGCCATCATGTAGCCAACAGTTGGTAACTCAATGGGTGGCTTAAAATAGGGGTAATTCAACCAGTCTTGGCACTGCTTATTGTTTTGTACCTTAATAGCAAAGGCAGTCCAGGAGCGGCGTCGTGGCACTGGTCCCCAACACGGGTTGTTCTTTAAATGCAAAGGTGCCTTTACCCATGTACTCATCATCTCTGGATACTACTGTAGTAAATCTTTTCGCCACTCTGGTTGATAGATCCTTCCTTGCTGTGCATCTAGTGGTAGATCAGCCGCCTCGAATTGAGTTGCATGCGATGGTTTCTTACCTGTCTCTTTCTCAATGGCTAACTGGTATTCGGCCATTAACATGAAATACGGTTTATACTGTAGCTCATGCCCAGATATGTATCGTCGCGGGGCCAAATGAGCAAAGAATGGAGACTGTAATATTCTTTCTTCTATCATCGCCATGGCATGTAATTGTGCCTCTACTCTAGCTGAGTGCGTTGTTCCAAGTTCCTCAATAGTCTTCATCCACGCGGGGGTCGGAAGTTCGTACGTCATCTGACCTTCGGCTGTGACACGTCCGCCTGGGATGGGTTGTGGCTCGTATGCCTCTTCAAATGTTTCCTCCACCGGGATGGTGACCGTTTCTTCCTCAGCTGGAAGCTCAGGTGGGGAATCTGGCCTTGGTGGCGCTTCATATACTGCAATCCTTGATTCAAGGGTCGATACCTGGGCCCGTAATGAGTTGAGTTCCTCTAGGAGGTCAAGAGAGGGGTCCACAGGTGCTGGTATGTCTTGGTGTGTCGGTTCTCGTAACTGGAGTAATTTGTGATCTTCTTTGAGTTTCTGTAACTCCTCGTTCATGCGGTCGTATTCATCTAGTAATCTTACATGATCGTCTAGCAGCATCCTCATTGAGTCTGAAGGAATGGCTTTGAACCTGCTAGGACTGAGTGGTTGGTTTGGGTGGTCGAGCATTGCTTCTAAGTTTTCTCGGTTCTGATCCTGTAAGCGCTGGTTTTCTTCCTTGGCAGCTACTAGGTGTCTTCGTAGTAAGCCCATATTTCGTGTTAGAGTTGCATTGCGGACTGTCTGGGCTCTTAATAAGTTATCCAGGTCAGCAGTGGCTTCCTTGGTCTTTTCTTCGCTTTCTAGTTCCAATTTGTGATAAGCCTCGCGTAATTCCTGGTAGCGGGTGTTCAGAGAGGCATTCTCAATAGACAATAAATTAAGCTGCGACTGTAAGTCATTGGTTGTCCTCTGCAGCTGCTGATAATTATCACCAAGAGATGTGAACTCATCTCTTACTTGCGTCATACACATGAACATCTGTCGGAATGCATTATCTACAGTGGGTGATAGTATTAAAGGGGTGCTAAATGAAGATGCAGTTGGTGTAGATGCAACGGGAATGGGGAATGGGGATGGGAAGGTGGATGATGTAGTGATTGTTGAAAATTGTGATGTGCCTAAAAATGTTTGTGCCATGAGTGAAGTGAGTGATGGTGCTATGGGTGGTGAGATGTCCATGTCAGTGGACGTATCTAGTGCGGTGACCGTGAATATGGGTGTGATCGTGGGTGCGCGTGCTGGTGTAAATACGGGATTTACAAATGTTGAGGGGTAATTTACAGGGGGGCTGGCTGGAGCAGCTTGGTGGAAAGGGGAAAGAGGGGTTACAGTGGGTCGGGGAGGTGAGACGGGGGAGAAGGTTAATGGCGGGGGGAATGGGAAAAGGGGTCTTGGAGTTGTGGGGAAAGATGGAAAAGATTGATGAAGGAATGGGTTGGATAGAAAGGTGGGTGTGGGAAGGGGTAGATTAGGGCTAATGGGCGCGGAAATTGTGGGGTGAGTGGTCGTAAAGACGGTTTCTGCAACACCACCGGCGAATTAAGATGTGGGTCTGGGGGAAGGAGGGTGAAGAGGGGAGGCTGGATGGACGGGTGGTGAGAGAGGAGCGGTTGGGGTGGTCGGTACTTCAGTGACTACTGAGGTAGGTACAGTTGTAGCGCGGGGTGGGGAATCTACGAAGATGGTTTCTACAGCCAACGAACTTTCGGGGACGAGGCGTGCCTCCCTGGCTTGTTCTGAAGATTGTGCTCCGGTTGGTACACAAATGTATTCGCCGGGCTTTGAAAGTAGTCGTACTCTGCGGGGGTCAAACTGTGGTAGTGGCTTTCGTTGCAAGTACCTGAGTGCCTCGTTGGAGCCTACTGATTGGACTAATTCTTTGAAGCCTTTGATATATGCGTCTTCGAATCCGCCTGTGACAAGTTCTTGTTCTATTATTTTTTGGCTCTCTTCCTCTGTCAGCTTCTTGCGTGCCCAAACTTTTTCCATAGTTCTATACAGCTTCTTGATAGCTAGAGTGTAATCTGCTGCCTCGTAAGTTTCATCTTCATGGGTACTTGTATCGCCATGTGTGTCAGTTTGTTGGCCTTGGCCATCTGTCTATTCCTGCTCTTGGGATTCATGTGTTCCCTGGCTAGCTTTGTCGTCTCCTTCGTCGTCATCGGTTGCTGTTCTTTCGTCATCAGAGCTGGACACGATCTGTCCTTGTGGCTGATCCTTGGGTGTGGTAGGGTAGCTAGGCCTTTCAAATTCTTGAGAAAACGTTTGTCCTTCTGAAAACTGGAACTCGTTGGAGAATGCATCGGGCATCTCAAAATCAAAAGTTTGGTCCAATGGCTCTGCTTGTCCTGGTTCTAAATGCGGTATTGGAAAAGAGAAAGCTTCCGCACCAATAGTGGTGGGAAGTTCAGCTGCTGTGGTGATAGGTTCTGTGGTTGTGGCTGCCTGGGGTGCGACAGTACTGGTGGTGCCCTCCGTTACCACTGGTCTAGATAACCTTATGCGAATAGGTTGTACCGTGGGAGTGGCTGCTGTTGGTGACTGCTCTGGAGATGGTTGTGGCGAGGGTGATTCTGGGACTTGTAGGCACGGGATAGTACCTCTCATCCGCTTTCCGGCTCTGCCTTTGCTAGACTTTCTAGCCTTCCTAGTGGTGCCTTTAAATGCTTTCAGTTCCTCACTGGTCATGGCACGCTCAATTGGTAAGTCATACGCCAAGCACATATATATGATCCTGGTGAGGGCGCAGCACCCATTGATTACCTTCTTTCGCTCCCACCTATGTTGTGCCAAATAGAGCTGATCAATTATCCAGCTGGCTAGATCAACCGTTTGTGGTCCAGTACATGCTAAGTATAATCCAAACCAGATTCTCTTGTGGGGCATGGTAAAACGATCCTGAGCTGGGAAAGCAAAGTGCTGCATGCATATCCGTAATGGCTTAGAGAGCTCAGGGGTTATAGCTGAAATGTCCTCCCACTTAGTTACGTCACCACGCTTCATCTGCTCTGGGACTAGCCGTTCTTTCTCCGTTGGAGTGTGTGTTCCATGTATTTTGATGGCAGCTCTGATTAAATCCTTCGAAAGATAAAATCTTTTGTAAGGTGGATCATCCACTAAAGAGGGCAAAATAAAGGTTCCTGGGATATCCTTATTCTCTGAGGCCAGCAAAGTGGTGATTAAGTAATAACACCTATAAAAGTCAGGTTTGGGCAGAGGATCATTGAAATACTCCATGAAGCCGGCTCTAGCCCAAACATGAGTTAAGTCCTGGGTGTTCTGTAGGCCTTCAAATTCTCTTGAGAAGAATTGATACTTGCCCCATGTGCGGTCATCAAATGTCATATTTGCTTCAAAAATGAAATCAGCGTCTGCTAAGGGTCCTGCTAGGCCTTGAAACCAGTGAGAGTTACGGTGTATCTTCTCTGTGTATCCCATAGGTGGGTTATCGATTGGCATGGGTCCCGGAAATCCTTGGAACTCTGGCGGTGGAGCAGTCGGGTGGGGTTCTGCTCGTAAAACATTGAGGGGCACTGCAGCTACGCTGGGGCCTGCTTCGGATGGTCCTGCTTCGGTTTGCATGATGACTGATGAGCTAATGGAAAAGATCTGCTACAAAAGATTAACACATTAGTATGGAAATTAATTATGATCCCAATAAGGTGAGACCGCAATCCCTTTCCATAACCGATGTGTAACCCGTGTAGCCAAGTGTCGTGAAGTGATTGATGCCATGATTTTTAATGCAGGTCTCTAGACACCTACATGGTTCAGATGATGCCTACATTTCTTGATGAGCTTTTATTATGCAAAATGTGGGGTTTGGGTGTATGAATTTATACAAGGTTTGGTTGAAGGTGAATTAGTACAAGGGTGGAGTTTAAACGGGCTGGGAGAATTGTTAGATAAGGGGGTACAAGAAGACATCTGGATACGTTTCGGTATCCATTTCCTAAGAGTCTTGGAGTGGGTGGTATGTTTCTACTGAGGGACAAAAAGTGGTATCGGGTTTGGTGGTATTGAAGGATGAAAAGATTTCTGAGGGGTATATATTACATGGCTTGAGGGTTGGGCTATAATACATTGCTTGTGTACCCAAATCTGCATGGGTGTGGGTCTATGGATAAGGTATTTCTTGGCGATCCAAATTTGTCGAGTATTGGTACTTGTAGAAGAAGATCGAGGGGACTTTGGATACTGACTCTGCTTCTTTTGAAACTTTGTCCTGTTCTCGTCTGTAGTGTTGCCAATAGCCTTTGGTTTCTGTCCTTTTGGCACCCATATTTGTTTAGTGCCACTTGTTCTGTGATGTTGATACTGCGGTTTTCCTTGCCTTGTCTGGTGTTGTCGTCGGTCTGGGTTCCTCTGTTGTGGTTGACTCGTTCGTGGTTGGGTTTGAGAGGTCCATTGGACGCTCTGCTTTGGAAAAGAAGGGAGATCCAACACTTGCGTGACCTGCCCATTAGGAAGTGATTCGTTATTTATCTTTAATCTAGGCCAGTCCGCAGCAAGTTTGGAAGGATGAGCACCGTAGGGTGTTGTGCTCATTTGGCCGCTGATGCAACCCACCTGACCGCTGATTGTGTTCATCTGCCCTAGCGGTTGGGTAGCTGCCCCTTCTAGTTTGCAGGAAGCCCCAGGGAAGATCTCCTGTTGTCCTTCTGATTGACAACTGTCCATAGCCAAGCCCGAGTGGGTTGGAGTAGACGTAACGTGACTGATCTGACCCAAGATCTTCCGGTCTTCCGTCGCATGCGTTTCATAGGGTCTAGGGTTACAAACCTCAATCGGAATGCCGTTAGGGAAGTCAAGCGGTATCACTCGCTTCTGTTCTAAGGTTCCAATCTGTAAGGAGCCTTGTCTAAGATTTAGGTCCACTGAGTGATCGTATAGCCAATCTTGGCCAAGGATTAGGGGTTCTATCAGGTCGTCATCATGGCACACTAGAAGCTTCGCTGTCATGGTCACATCCTTAATGAGGATAGGAAGGTCCACCTCACCCATGCAAGGGGTTTCCATGCCTCCTAGGCCTATGAGGTATGCCTCAATTGGCCGCATTTCTATTCCTGAATCCTTATAGTGGGACCATCTAATAGCACTAGTCGCAGCACCTGAGTCAATTAAAGCCCTGAGCTCTTGGCAAGGGTTGCCGTGCTCTAGCCTGACTGTAATGAATGGTCTCCTGTCCACTATACTAGGATGAGTGGTTGACTTTACTTGACACATGGCCATGGGATATCTAGGTGTAGTTTCCAGATGGTTATAATGTTCTCTCCCTAGTCCTTGTCTTCTTAACTTCATGCGTTTAATGCGTTCTATTGCTTCTGCCTGAGCTTCCGCTCGTATTCTATTTTCTTCCTCCTTACGCTTCTTTGCCAACGTGAGTCGTCTAAGCATATCCTCAGTAAGAGGTTCTTGATATAACTTGACTCTACAGCCACTAATATAATTAGGCATTACGTCTCCTTCTAAGGTGGCTAACTGTACTGCTCCACTTGTTGAGAGTCTGTTAATGATCATAGGTCCATAACCTCGCTTTTCTAACTTACGTGCGTGTTGCTTTAGCGTATATACTAGAACTAAATCTCCTTCTTTTAGGCCTTTATCTTTCACATGTGCATCAAAATATGCTTTCTGTCGCTTCTTCGCTGCATATATTCCTGCTGCTGCCTTGAGCCTGGTTTCTCCTAATCGTTCCAAGTCCATTATTCTCGCTGATAATTCATGGCCGGTCCACTGATGTTCTTGTGCAACCTTAAGGGTCGGTATCAAGAAGTCCAAAGGAAGCACAGCATTCTGACCAAAAACCATCTGAAAGGGAGTTGCATTGAGTACGGTCTTGTAGGCCACTCGATATGCCCAAACAGCGTGGTGTAACTGTTTGTCCCAATCTGAACGTTTGTTGTTCACGAGTTTCGTCAGTACGTTACAAAGAATCTTATTAGTGCTTTCAGCCTGACCATTGGCCTGAGGATGATATGGTGCGGATTTCTTGTGAATCACCATAAAATCCTGTAACAAATATTCAATGACTTGGTTTAGAAAGTGAGTGCCTCGATCGCTCACGATCTCTATAGGCAATCCATATCTTGTAAAGACATTTTCAAATAAGAATTTTGCAGTTGTGTGTGCATCATTCTTTTTTGTGGCTTTTGCCTCTACCCATTTCGTAAGATAGTCTGTGGCAACAATAATGTATTCAGCATGTGTACCTTTTGCAGGGGGGTTAATGGGTCCTACAAAGTCTATACCCCACTTAGAAAATGCACGTCCGCCCATCATGGGTTTCAATGGCATTTCGTCTCTGCGAGTAGGAAACTGAGTTCTTTGGCACACATCACATCTCTTTACATAGGTATGAGCATCCATGTGAAGAGTGGGCCACCATAATCCTGCAAAGAGGATGGCTTTGATTATCCTATCGGGTCCAAAATGACCTCCTGCAACACCTTGGTATGCAGTCTCTAGTATGCTCAGATAATCGCTCTCATGAACACATTGTCTTAGATATCCATCACGTCCTCTTTTGTATAGGTTATCGCCAATAAGTGAATAATCTTGAGCTTCCTGCTCTAGACTGCGTTGTCGAGCTAAGGTCGTTCCTTGAGGGAATGTCTTCGTCCTCAAGTATGTCACTAATTGTTCGCTCCAGTCTGGTGTGAGAGACACATGATATAATGTAGCATGTTCTACTGGTGGTCTTTCACAACAAACGTTGCATTCCTTACACAACTTGTAGACATCTGCTTCCATCGAAGGCCAATATACTCCTAATCTATGCAGAGTCTGTAATGTTCGATGTTTTGAATGATGTTGCTTTAGTGCACCTATGTGTGCTAATTGCAACCAATTCGCATGTTCTGATTCATCTACACAGCAAGCAAGAATCTTTTGATTATCCTATTTATATATGCTTCCTGCTATGATTTGGTATCTCTGAGACTTGGTAATCTCTCCCTCTTTGATCTTTATCCTAGGATTCTTTGGTCCATATGTGAGAATAGGGACTATAGGCTTAGCCCATTCTGGTGCTATCTCAAGATTAAACAAGTATGCATCTGGTAGATCATCCGCTACTCCTTGAGGAGCTTCTCCTGAGGTTAATCTCGAAAGGTGGTCAGCTCTAAGATGTGTCTTTCCTTTCTTGACTACGACTTCAAAATCATACTCCATGAGTAATAGAAACCAACGTATCAATCGTCCTGTGTTGCATGGTTTGTTGACTAAGTACAATAGGGCTTGATGATCCGTAAAAAACTTGAATTTGTTGGCCAAAAAGTAGTGCCTAAACTTCTTTACTGCGTAGATCATCCCTAATCCTTCTCGTTCCGTCGTGGTGTAATTTCTTTCTGCTGCGTTCAATTGTCTACTCGCGTAAGCTATGGGGAGATCTATGTTACCTTCATTCTTGGGTTGTGCTAACACGCATCCTATGGCGTAATTGGATGCATCCACATGTACATGGAATGGCTTACTCCAATCTGGGGTAGTCAATATAGGTGCTGAGCACAAGCGTCGTTTGAGTTCATTGAATGAATTTTCACATTCATCTGTCCTATAATAACCGCAATGGCCCATAAATGCTTGTACCTCTTTCACATTAGTTGGTCTAGGTAAATCTGCAATTACCTTCACCTTTTCTTCATCCGTAGAGATTCCATTTTTTGACACAATGTGTCCTAGAATTTTGCCTTGTCTAACCATGAAAACGCATTTTTCTGGGTTCAAACAAACCTGATATTCTCGACATTTATCAAATATTTGTCTTAACTCTGGGATATGCGTCTGTCTTACATTTGAATGTGCACATAAGTCATCGACATAAACTTCCAAACTCTTGCGTAAGAATTCCTTAAAAACATGACACATGAGTCGCTGGAAAGTGGCGGGTGCATTTGTTAAGCCAAATGGCATTACACGAAATGCAAATATGCCCCATTCAGTGGCAAATGCCGTCTTGTGTTGGTCCTCTGGAGCAATGGCTACTTGATTATAGCCTGAAAAACCATCAAGGAAGCTGTAAACTTCCTTGCCCGCAACTCTTTCCAATAGATGTTCCGTGATAGGAAGAGGATAACTGTCTCTAATCGTTGCGGCATTAACTTTTTTAAGGTTAATACACACACGCAATTTTCCATTCTTCTTGGGCACAACCACAATGGGGGATACCCATTCGGTATGCTCAATTTCGTAAATGAATCCTGCTTCTATCAAGCGATCTATCTCCTCTTTAATCTTCGCAGCGTAGTTATCATTGTACGTGTAAGGTTTCTGTTTCGTAGGTTTTGCATCTGGAGTCATAGGGATTCTATGAGAACATATATCTAGATCTACTCCTTTCAAATCTTTGTAACTCCAAGCAAAAACATCTCTATATTCGCGCAATAGGGCAACTAGCTCTTCTTCTTCTTCAGTTGTCAAATCATGCCCTATGTATGTACATTTTTCTTCTTCTCCTTCTATGGCTACTATTATTTTCTTGGTTTTCTCTCGGTTATCATATACTTGTCCGTCATTCGCCTTTCTATTAAGCATTCGTACCATGATTCTTCTATCTTCGATTTCATATTTCTTGAAGTTCTCGGGTACTTCAAATAAAGATTCTTCTTTTTCGGACATGGTTTCTTTCTTCTTTCTTTTCTTGCCTTCACTCTTGCTAGTCACTTCCGTGGCTAACCTCACCTCATTCGTAATTTCCTCGTGTCTCTGGGTGTGAGTGTCTACTTCGTAGAAATATTCTTCCTCTGATGCAAAGGGTGGGTCCATGATAATTGATTCTAAGTCAAAATCGCTTGCATCCTCAAATGCATCAGTGTTAGGTTCACATTCTTCTAAAATTGCATCGCCCATGATTGGCTCTATCGTGAAAACTGAAATGTCATAGCCATCCTCGTCACAGTGGGGTGTCCATTGTTCTTCATTGATGGCTACATCCATGGTTGCTAGGATTTCTGCCCAACCATGGGGTTCAAACTCTTCGTCTGGGAATACTACAGGTGCATAGGCTGGATCTTGAAGGGTTCGTGGATTTTGTTCTGCACCTAAGGTCCTGGCTTCTAATCGTTCTTCCTCTTGTTTTGCTACTTTACACATCCATAAATGAGTATCCTCATGCAAGCAAGAAGGATCTGATTCTAATGAGTGCACAGATTTCGTCTCTACTGGTGTCTTATGGATGGTATTCCATTGTATTGGGGGTACATCTCGATGAGAATAGTCTTTAAGATTGACTTTGGTGGTCACCCCTAAATGTTGCAAGTACAAAGAATTAGTTCCCCAATCTTGTACAATTTGCAACTGACGCATGAATGGTCGTCCCAATATCATCTTATAAGCATGGTTTTTTGCAAAGTCACAAATGGCAAAGGTATGCTCAAATTCTACACCACAAGTGGTGAGAGATATGCCTTCTAGTAAGCCTAATGGTTTTTCTATGTGTCCATCAGCCATTTGTAGCTTCATCCTGGTGGGTCTTAATGCTGGCTTACCCCAACGTTTCCATAAAGCGGTGGTAGCTATGGCTACCCCGGCTCCTGAATCTAAGATGGATTTCGTGGTGTAGCCCTGATGGGTTATCGGAAGATAAGTGTTACCTTCCTCTCCTTCGCTTACATCTCCAATCTTTTCTACGGGTATCTCTGGTACCTTATTTTGTGATCCTATTTGTGAGGGAGTAGTAGCAAGCTCGGGGAATTGATTTGCTACATGTTTCCACAATTCTGCTTTTACCTTTAACAACTCCTCTAGAGTGAGATTACATTGTACTTTAGTATTCTTGATCACTTCCGTGTTTCTAGGGATTACTGATTCTTCATTCCTCACTATTATCGTGGGTGCTCTCATACTAATAGACTTTGCTTCCCAAGGTCCTGTGAACTGAGGTAATTCTTGTAAAGAATTAGATTCAAATCTTGTGTGTTCACTCAGTTGTTCTTCCTCTACATCATCGTAAATAGAGGGAATGTCTTGGGGAAATTGTTCCTGCAAGTCGTCTATTTCTTGAATAGGAGGATGGGTTCCTTGTTCTTTTCTCCACTTCTCTTCTTGTATTTCTCTCAAAAATTCATGTGAATATTTATGTATGGAAGACAAATTGTCTTGACTTTCTGAGTTGGGTACTTGAGACAGGGATGGCGCATTCCTTTCCTGTGTCTCTGGGACAATAGGGTTCCTAGGCTGATCCTTTTTCTCTTTGCTCTCTATCAAGTATTCTAGCCTCTCCATTAGTCCTTGAAAGTGTAATTCCGGTTTTGCCATGTTATTCCAATTAAGATATCTAGAGGCTTCGAACAAAGCTTGTGCTAGTTCTACCATCTTCATGCAAAGTTTAGTTCTCTCAATTTCTAGATCTGCTCGAGGGTAGTTTTTGCTCATTTCAGCTACCTGAGGTCCCTCTTTTAATCTAGCCTGATATGCACGAAACATCATGTCTAGATTTTCTGGTATGGGTTCCGCTAAAACTGATCCTGATTTCTGAGCTGGATTCTCTTGATTCAATTCTTGCGAAGTCAATTCTAGGATTTTGGCTCTAGATTCCTTCAAACTTCCTTCCAACTCACTTATCTTCTTACTCCATTTTCTCTTAATTCTTTCTCTAGAATCTTTCCAAGATTTTGTCTTTTTGCTACTAGATTCTGCAACTTCACTACTTCCAGCTACTTTCTCCTGATTAAGCTTTTGGTTCTGTAAGAGCGCCTGGGCTCTTGTTATAGCTTGGATAGGCACGTATGTAGGGTTGGATCCATTTGCGTTATTTACAATACCTATCACGTTGATCGGTGTCACATTCGAAGCGTTAACTGGATTTTTAGGACAATCTCTGATTATATGCTCTTTGCCACAATCAGCACAAAAGCCTTGGATGTTATAGTACTGTGATTGTCCTGCTATCGGAGGATGTGGACAATCCTTTATGAAATGATCTCCTTGGCACCTAAAGCATGGTCCTCTAGGGCCATGTGGTCTCTGTTGTCTCAATTGGGGCCGTGGATTTGGGTTTGTGTACATCACATTAGCATAGTCGGGCTCCCAACTAGGTTCCACTGGTGGACTATCGTAATGATATGTCTCCACGTGTTCTGGTGACTCTGTGTAATATGCGGGTGGACTATCTACATGCGTAGAGTCAAAACTGTTCGAATTCGGGTCACCCTCTGTGATCAAAGGTGAAGAAGGCACTATAGCTCTACTTAGGTTCTCTTCTGCAGCAGCGTATTTGACAGAGATGACATTCGCTGGTGGGGGTGGCTGCTGAGCTAAGACAGGTTGAGGTCTCTGTTGAGCCTGGTATGGGTAGTTCTGAGGAGGCCTATAGTAATAAGGCTGAGCATTGTAATGGCCTTGATACCTACCTGGCAACTGGTATGCTTGTGGATAGTTCTGTCTCACGGTTTGTTTGTTGTATGGGCAGTCCTGAGCCGTATGATTCGTGTATCTTCTCTCAATTGTACAATATTGGCCACTAGGGTTGGCTTGTGGTTGTGGTGCATTGGGACACACATTTGCCATATGATCACCACCACAGGTGTAACAATGCTTGTTAGTTAGCACCCTAGGTTTACTAGAAACTCCTAGTTTCTGAGCCACTTTTTCTGCTAGGTCCTCTATCAAGCTAGACAATTTTGTGGATGCTAGAGATGAACAGTCTGAGTCCTTATAGACCTTTGCGAGTTCCAACTCGTCTCCTAAGTTGTCCTCAATGTCTATACAAATTCTTATACATTGCTCTAGCGTTCTGGGTTCTTTTAGGTACACGTAGGAGCGTAGTTTAGAGCTCAACAAGCCATCTAAAAACAATGACACTTGCTTGGCTTGTGAGGGTAGCTCTTGCATTGGACATCGTTCAACATATTGTCTAAACCTACGTCCTGCCAGTCTTACTGTTTCTTGAGGGGTCTGTTTAAAGCTATGAATCAACGAAGACGTGTCATGTCTAATCCCACTTTTAGAGAATTCAGTGATGAATGACTCTAAAAAGTGATGGATGTCTCTAAATTGCCTTTGTTGCAATGGTTGGAACCAAGTTAAAGCGGTATTCTTTAACGTTAGTCCAAATGCGTTGTATTGCGTGAACATGTCTTCGACTTGTTCTGCTCTTAGTACTTGCTTGAATTCTGCAACATGGTCATAGGGATCTCCTGTCCCATCAAAGTAATTCTTCATGGATTTTACTAACTGTGTGGGTCTCAGTATTCTTGCGTGTTCACGTGGTCTAGGTAGAGGAAAATCATCTCTACCACCTAGTATTCCATGATCTCTTTGTCTATCCGCTCTATTAGTGTCCGTGGTTGTTCTATCTCTCCCTATGGGATGAGTGAAGCTTACTTCCGGTCTCTCTTTATTTCCCTCTCTTTGATTTCCATGGGCTGAGGATGTTCCTGCCCCTTGTTGACTTGTATTCATGTTTGTTCTAGATGGAGGGAATACTAATTCACCTCTCCATGTGTATGTATTTTTAGCGCGGTCAGGCACCACAAAGACTCTTTCTGAAGTCTCATCCAGGTATACAACCTTTCCAGGTGTATCCGGGTCCTTGAACTCGTATATCGTGATGATTCCTACTTCACTAAGTAGTTCGGTCTTGTATCTCCAAAAGGCTTCATCAGTTTCTTTATTTACAAACAACTCTATGCTTCTGTTGTCTTGAGGGATCCAATCCGGGATTAGTACTCGTGTCAGTACAGATTTCCCTCTAGGTGTTCTAGGCTCTTCTAATGGTTCCTTTCCTTGAGATTTGGCTTCCGTCTCTGGTTGAATCACGCCAAACTCGTTGGTATTGTTTGGCTGCGTACTTAAGATGTACATCGTTCCTTCCTTGTCTATGTACGCGTCTCTCTCGAATTTCACCACTGGATGTTCCAATCCAATGGGTTGATCGGGGTTGTGCATTTGCACCACTTGCCTTCGCAAACCATCCTCATAGATGCGAGCACCTAATCGGTTGGTTCGGAGAAACTCTAGTTGCGTTCTATAGGGTCCTTCTGGTCTTTCTAAGTATGCTACATTTGACCCTCCTTCTGGTCTTTCTACGGTAAATGCCATTTCTGATTCGCTAGTATCTGAGCTCTCGTAGGGGTAATTACTATTCAATTGCTGAGCCCACGATCGTGCAGTAGTTCTTACACTTGTCTCTGATGATCTAAGGCTTCGCCGGTCTGCCTTGCCTATATATTTGCCCGATCTAAGGTTCATTAATTTTGTTCCTTGCACACTCAGTACACGCTCAGATCGTCACAGATTCTTTGTTATTACTTTCTTGATTCTTTTTAAATTTCTTTAGATTCTTGTCTTAATGTATGCGTCAGGAATTCGACTTTCCGTTATAATTTTGAGTTCTCGTTCCGTCAGACTTAGGCTCTTTCCTTTAGGTTTTCGTCACACACCTTTACTTGTAGTCTTAGACTTGAAAGGATTAAATATCTTGAACTTGAGGCGTTCCTATCGTCTTAAATCCACAATGCTAACGTTTATCCTAAGCTAAGAATTGACTGAGGGGGTTGAGTAATCTTCCAACCTCGAGTCAGCTTTTCTGGTTGCTCTGATGCCCAAGAAGCCGCGCTTCCCAAGCTTTATGCCCTTCACTGCCTTGCCTTGGTTGCCTTTGATTGCCCTTGCTAGACCTGGAAAAATCCAATATTAGACCAATTCACAGTTGGATGATCAAGCACTTGAGTATATACACCTTTTAAGTCCCTTCCCTTTTGCCCAACTTTTCAATGTTTGCCCCCTGGCTTTCTAGTCCCAAACTAGGTCAACCTCAAAATAGCTTATCTAAAAATAGACGTATCCTTTAAGAAAAAAATAGTTGAGGTCACGTAGTACTCGTAGAGAGCTTTCTAACGAGCTATTAAGCTCAAAAAACGGACTTCGGATGAAAAAGTTATGACCGTTCAGGCCCTGGGGGGTAAAAACTGACAAACAGGTTTTTCTCCCAATATGAGCTAAGGGGTCTCCTATGAGTCTAATCACCCAAAAATTTCCCAAAAATAGCCCCAAAATTGGCCAAAAAATGAAACCCTAAAATTTGCGATGGGGTGCACAATCGCGATGGTCTGAGACAATCGCAATGGTCTGGGACCGTCGCGATGGCGTGAGGGTGGACAATCGCGATGGTCTGAAGTGCACAATCGCGATGGTCTGAAGTGCACAATCGCGATGGCGTGAAAGTGGACAATCGCGATGGCGTGAAAGTGCACCATCGCGATGACGTCAGTCAACGGTCAACGTACACAATCACGACGGTCTGAAGTGCACCGTCGCGATGGTCTGGGCGCGATGGCGTGAGCCAATCGCGATGGTCAGAATTTTTGAAGTGTCGCGATGGTGTGAGGGTGTCGTCGCGATGGTCTGAAGTGCACCGTCGCGATGGTCTGAATTGCCACGTGGCACCGTCGGCGCGATGGCGTGAGCCAATCGCGATGGCGTGACACAATCGCGATGGTCAGAGACCGTCGCGATGGTCCGGCCAAGCCATCGCGATGGCGTGAGCTAATCGCGATGGTGTGACACAATCGCGATGGTCAGAGACCGTCGCGATGGTCCACCAAACTATGAATTTTTGCAATGCAGCTGTGGATTCGTAGAGGCGCTGGTGTCGCCTACACGCTGGTGTGGTCGCTTACCAAAAATGCCGAAGGTTGCAGACCATCGCGATGGTCTGACACACTCGGAAATTTCTAACAGAAGATGATTTTCTTACCTTTTTGCAGCCTTCCTGATGCACTGGAGCTCTGTACCTGCAAGAAAACTCAAGAAAACAAAAGTACACACAAGCACAAAAGTTCTCTCTCACTCTCTCACATGCACAAATGAGGGGAAATGAGGAGAATGGGTGGATATGGTGAATTTTCTGATTTTTTTGGAGATGAAGATGATGATGCGGTGATGAAGATGGAGTGTGGGGGAGGTGAAAAACACTAAAAACTAAGTAAAAACAACAACAAAAACTGAAATTTTTACCTTCCAACGCTACTTCTTGCTATACTCTTACCATCACACATTCGTCCTAGACTCGATCCCCGGCAACGGCGCCAAATTTGGTGTTGCTCTAGCACAATGGTGAGAACCACGTTAAGAAGCTTCACCTTCCTTAATTGTCAATCCGCGGAAGAGATAGGAGTGATATGAAGATCGTGAATGTGAGATGATGTGAGAGTGAAGGTGAGAAGCACCAAGATGCACACACACATACACACACACAATGAAGAGACAAGCAAGACACAATGGAAGGTGAGAAATCAACTCTATTACTCAAGAACACTATTACAAGCTCAATATAGCTCTAAGCTCTTCTCTACTCCAACAAGCTAACCTCAAAAATGAGCTCTCTAGCTCTTTTTATAGTTTCTAGACTAGTTTTGACCGGTTTCACATCTAGTGACCGGCATAGTTAAAAATTAGGTCCTAGATGCTATTTGGAAGGGTAAACGGTATCTAAAAATAACGAAAATTGGTATGCGCATTCTACCTAAGCTCCTCAAGCTCGAGGACTCCTCGGCTTGCACAAAATGGAGCTATGGATTACAAAATGGGGTTTTCTATGTTACATATGTTACAATAGTGATAAAAATCACTGTTGGAGGTTTTTGGAAAGTATTTGAAAACATAATTATTTGAAAAACGATTCGACTGGCTCCCTGCTCTGTCGTTACATGCTTCTGTGTCGTCTGTGCCTCTGGCTGCTTCCAACAGGTTGTTGCAAATGTCTCTACACCTAAAACAAGGTCTACTAATCTTGTACAAAATGAAGAATGGGGATTCACTACTCTTTGCAGTTATGACCCATATTCTCATGAGTAGTGTATCTATACAGTAGACTCAGGTGTTTCATACTTTGATAGTGGAGTAACCAAACATATTACCTTACAATGCAGGTTCTCTAAGAAATAATAACACCATAGAATAGACCATTAGATAGAGTTTGGAAAAAATGCAAACAAAGAGAGATGCAAACTGAGAGATAGAAAACTCAAATTCTCGAACTTCTAATAGTAATGCAGCTACAAAGTTGGTGAGGTCCACATATGTGCTCCTAGTATCGAGCTTAGATGCTGATCTAGACAAACTCTGGATGAAGCGCTTACTAGTGAACAATGCTATGTAGAGCTATACATGGGTCATGATTATATAGCTTTACCATGGGAGTAGGTAGGGATCAACGTAGTTGGGGGAGACATAATATCCGGTAAAATATACAATTTGACACTATCTCCATGACTAGAAGTCCTAATGTCTCAGTCCTATGGGCTGGGGGATAGCCCCATTAGACCTTATAAAAGGGGAAAAGCCCCCCTCTACACTCCCCCATTAAGGTTATATGGGGAAACCACATGGCACCACAACATTTTTATTTTCACCTTGAATGGAAACCTAGTGGAACAAAAGTTTATGCCCTACCTAACCTAATGGTTAGGCTCACAAAGATCATCTATTACCATCAACAATCACACATAAACCTCATCTAACTTGGAAGTTAGGGTTCCACAAATGATCCAACTCTCATAATTACTTCTCATCATAATGGGGGCTTAAACCTTAGAGCACCATGGATCATTTGTGGTCATTTGAGGGTGGATTCTTGGGTATATCTAGAAACCCCCCTATGCCCACCCTACGGTGAACTACCTCCTTGGTCCAATTCCAAGATTTCAAAAGTGTCTGAAGTTTCGATCTTCCAAAAGCCTTGGTTTGAAAATGTCTACTCCATTTTCTTTAGTTGGACAATAGCTTATCTTCATAAACCTATTCTCGATCAACTCATGCACATAGTGATATTGAGCTTTTATGTGTTTGGTATGTGCATGGAAAACAAGATTCTTGGTGATGTCCATGCAACTTTGGTTGTCACAATTCAACATTGTAGCTTGTTGCTCTTGTATTTTTATGTGTCATAGGATCCTTGTCAACCATACTACTTCACATTCTACAACACATGCTAGTTTCTACTCATATTTAGTAGAAGATAATCTACAATCATTTGCTTCTTACATATCCAAGAGAAAATCTCAAATCCTAAAGAAAAGAAATATACAAAAACTAATTTTTTGGTATCAATATCTCCTACCCAATCTCAACAATATCCAACCAAAGATGATCCTTATTCCTAAAGAATATCATAATCAATGGTTTCGTTCACATACCTGAGTATCTACATACTTGTCTTCCAATGAGTTTGGCAAGGCTTATTAGAGAACTTGCTTACTACTCCAACAACATAGGAGATATTTGGTCTTCTATTGCACAAGTAGATGGCACTTTCATTTAATTTCATATATCTTCCAATATCCACTAGAGTTGAAGTATCTTCAATAAATAATTTTTGTTGACCTCCATAGGTGTAGAAATCTCCTTGCAATCCTCTATGTCAAATGCACTCAATATCTATCTTGCATACTTTTGTTAAGAGATGAAAATCTCAACCAAAACATGTATATATGTTTGGCATAAAAAGATGAAATTGCCTACACACGCACTACGATAGTGCATTTGGAGGTGAAAATGAGCTTAGATCAAAGTTTTGACACCCACAACAAAGTTGTTTTGAACTCCTAATCACCCTGAGTATGCTCACCAAATTTCATGCGATTATGAGACCGTGAGCAAAGGGGTGTCAATGAATCCTTTAAGTGATGTAGATGATCCTTCTTATAACTTGAAACATTGAATCCATCTAAGGAGATTTCCATGAAAGTAGTGAGATAAGGGGTCAAAACTTTCATAACCCATTTTTTGAAGATTAAAGGTGCACTTTTAAAGCCAAAATTCATGATATTTTGTGTAAAGACACTCCATTTTTAAGAAAAAGGTGTTTTTTCCATGTCTTTTGGGTGTATTTTGATCTTCTTCTACCCACTCAAATCATCTAGAAAGTTGTACAACTCTATCTCTACTAATGCATCCACCATCATATTGTAGTAGGGAAATGGAAATGGATCTAAAATTGTAGCTTTATTCAACTTATTGTAGTCCACAAAAAGTTGAATCTTTCCATTTTTCTTTGGTCTCACAATGATTGATGACATGCATTTTGCTTTGTCCAAGGGGTAGATGAATCCAACCTATAAGACTATCTAGTTATTCTTTGAGTTTTTTTCATAACTTGGATCCATTATGTATCTCTATTGTTTGATGGGAGCTACATCAATATGAAGGTTGATTTGATGTTGTATGAGATTTGGGTCTACTCCTTTAACGTCACTGTAGGACCATGTAAAAAAGCCCATATACTAAAGTAATAGATGTCATAGTTGATCTTTGAATCTTGGTTCCCAAGTTGTAAAAATCACAATTTTTGGATCATAGTTAGTACCTAGATTGAGATCTTATAGGTCTATTGCAAGACCTTGTACAGACTCATGCTCAGAGACATTGCAAACACAAAGACACACAAATGCACAAAGGATAGAAATGGTACAAATATTGGGTACAACCTCTTCCATGGATTTTGTTGGAGGAGTCTCCAAAGTGTGTGCATTTATATATTTTCATTATGTCCAAAGATAGAATTTACAATGAGGCAGATATTTAAAAAGTGGGCTAGTAATGCAAACATTTCTCACTTTTATGGTGATTCTTAGCTTTCTATACAAAACTCACTTTCTATAGTGATCATTATCTTCTACTTCAAAACTAACTAGAGTCAACCCTTTACGTGGGTTCTTATTTACAAAGTATATGGAAAATATTATTTCTCTAATTACGTTGAAATGCATTGATTGCGTGACGAAAATTCACCTACTATATCAAAACAAAATTGCATTAAATCCTCATACTCAACACACATAATATAACCAAAAAGATCACTATGTAACAAATAGAGAAAATAAAATCCAATAATTCAACATGCCATAACTAATAACTATTAGATATGTTCAATAATCTACCCTCAACTAACCACAAATGATCCATGGTGCTCTAAGTTGTAAAGCCCCCATTATGAGGAGAAGCCATTGTGAGAGCCCGAACATTTGTGGGACCCTAACTTCTACGTTAGATGAGGTCTATGTGTGACGGTTGATGGTTATAGATGATCTTTGTGAGCCTAGCCATCAGGTTAGGTAGGGCATAAACTTTTGGGCCATTGGGTTGCCCCATAGAACTTTAATGGGGGGAGTGCAAAGGGGGCTTGCCCCCTTTTGCGGGTTTATTTTGTCGGATTGTTGGATATATTTTTGGATTGTATATTTTGCTGACTATTTTGTATCTCCTGACTATTTCTATCTATACCAAATCCCCTTGTAAAAGCTATATAGGCATGGCCCTGGTTGAGCTTTATATAGCATTGTGAATTAGTATGTCCTTCATCTAGAGTCTTTCTAGATCTCCATCTAAGCTCCACATTGGGAGTGCACGTGTGGACAACACCATCATTGTAACTACATTATGCTTAACAATCTACGAATTTGAGTTCTCTATCTCTCAGTCTGCATCTATCTTTGTTTTTGTGTTTCTCTCAACTCTTTCTACTGGTCTAATGCATTGTGTTGTTATCTTTTTTTATAATAACATGCCCCCATTTGGAAAAGAAATTGACCTTAGTTGATAAGAGAGAAAATAGAAATGGATGGTCAATCCCATATCCCATCAATAAGCAATAATAAGCATGTTCCATGTGAAAAGGAAACCACATGCACGGAGTTTGAACACTGGAGGTTAGATCTATTTAATGTGATTATGAATGATATATAGTAAGCAAATTATCATGATGTGGACTATGCGAAGTCGTATGAATCTAGTGAGATTCTTTAATAGAATGATTGTTATATTTCACCAAATATCTACGATATTGATGATGAGTGCATGTAGTGGCTACATTATCATCAATAATTATCTATAGAACTAATATTTCATAATCCTCTTCAATTAGAGAACGATCTTCAAGAATGGGAGTGATTCGTAGATTTCCTTTGAATGGATTTAAAAGACTAATATGAAAATTTATGTATATACCAATTAGACGGTATATCTAATCTAAAATAATTTTCATTAATCTTTCAAATAATTCTAAATAGTCCATAATATCATGGTGTTAGCTTTACTTTAGGATGATGTGTACTGTTTTTTATCATATCTTAGAAATGTGGAACCATAATAGATCATGTTGATTAAATTGTTTTGCTACTCTTTTTGCTATTAGAGAATTATGTGTGTAACTTTCTTCACTCTTCTTAATACAATCATGAACCTCATGAAGTATAGAAATATGATCTATGTCCATTGAACTAGCCATAGAAATATCAATCTGAGTTATTGACATGGGAATGGAAATCTCTTTATCATATACAATTTCAAAAGGTGTCTATCACGATTGACAAACAGCTACACCTCGAGGCCTATGTAGAGAATTTTTCTACCTACTAGAGCTGTTGTGGATGCCACTACCTACAAAGAACCTCAAGAAACATGCAAAAACAACACACACAATTTTGTTTTTCTCTCTCCCTCTCTCTCTCTCTCACTAGTGAAACAAGGGAAGGTGAGGTACAAGTGGGAATATGGTGAAGAGTTGAAAATTCAACAAAGAAGGAGATGGAGGGAGATGGTGAGGAAGATGATGATGATGTAAAAAAAAAAGAAAAGTAAAGAAATTACTTATTTACTTACCATTCCAACATCAAATCTCTACGTCTTACTATCACACTTTCCCTCAAGCTCAATCCCTAACAATGGCACCAAATTTGGTGTCACTCTAGCACAATGGTAAGTATTAAGGTGAGGAGATCCACCTCATAATTATCAATCTGGGAAGACATGAGGGTGGTATGATGACCATGAGTTGGTGAGAATGTAGATGTGTGGGTGAGAAGCACACTAACATGCACACACATACAAACATGTGCATACACGAAAAGGCAAAGAGATGGAGCAATGGAATCTTTGATTAGCCAAAAAATACAATTACAATGCCTTTTGTTTACTTCAATTCCAAAATGCCAACCTCAAAAATGAGCTCTCTAGCTCTTTTTATAGTTTTTCACTAGCTTTGGCCCTATCAAAACCTAGTGTCCAGCCTAGTTAAAAAATAGGTGCCTATGGCTATTTGGAGGCTCAAACGAGCCAAAAAAAAATATGAAATTTCATACATAGGTACTTCTAGTACTCCTTCAGCTCGAGAACAAAATGGAGTTAGGATTATCAAAAACGAGATTTACAATGACATGTCGTGATCAAAATTCCTACTTTACAAGGATTAGGACTTGGAAATTTGATAGGACTAATTGTCGGATCTTCATTCACTACTTTGTCTACTCGTTCCTTCTTGGTTTCACTCTTCCATTACTCTCTTTGATTGTTCTGTCTCATGCTCCCTTGTCTCATCACACCACCTGGGCCTCCTTGGCTACTGTCAACAATGCACCTTTCCATCTCCATGATGGTTCGTCGAACTATGTTGATGTAAACCCACCACCACCGTATATCCTGAATTTCTTCATCTTCTTCCGTGTTTTAGCCTCAAAAAGCTAAAGTCATTCTTTAAATTTACCAAAAACTTGAGCCTTATCAAGAAGCAAGTACAACCACATCTTCTTGCTATATTGATCGACGCGTAACATGAATTAGGAAGATCTGTCAAATTCCATGACTTTTAAGAAAGTTGCTAAATGCATTTGACATGTATTCACCTACTCCATTAGATCTTAATGCCTGAATATACTTTCTTGTTTTTTTTTCCACCATAGTTTTAAGATTTTGGAAGTAAGTGAACACCTCACTCTTCTCTTTCATGAAATACACCCGTACTTTTCGTGTATGGTCATCAAGGAAAGTAACATAAAACCTACAACCACCCATAAATGTGGTCTTTGTAGGACCCAAACATCTGTATGTACTATTTCTAATACATTCTCACTAACATGCTTGTGTGGAAATCATGCTCTTGACTCTTTAACAAATTGACATGTTGCACATACCTTTTGCATCTCTGCAACCTTGAAATATGGTAGTCCCTTGACAATCTCCTTTGACTGCATCAATTTTAGCCTCTGCAAGTTTGCATGTCCAATTTGTTTGTGCCAGATCTCTATATCAGCAATAGCTCCTGTGCCTTTTGCAAACATAGTTGCATTCATTTCAGGAATTTTCACATTTAAGGTGAACATCCTACCCACTTTTTCTACTTTGGCAATCAATCTTCCATCTTGTTTGTATGTTTCTACATATAACACATCAACATTGAACCTCAATCCCTTGTCAACCACTTTTCCAATAGGAACCAGATTCTTTGTTATATTTGGAACATGCACCACATCATGAAGATGTTTTACCTTCCTGTCCTCCATAGACACTACTGTGTTTCCTAAATGCTTGATAGGGTGTGATGTGTCATCACCTGTTTCAACATATCCACGAATTGGAAATTTTTGCAAACTACTAAACCATTCTACATGATTGATCATGTGATCTGAAGCACCTGAATCAACATACCAGACATTACCATTTGATTTTGAAACATCACCAGATATTGTATTCATCATGCGATATTGGACCATGAACAACTTCTCATAATCATCTACACTTGTGGATGCATAGTTGTTTTGTTGCCTTCTGCTATTATGATTCTTCAGCCTGTAATCACATTCAAAGTGTTTAGGTTTACCACAATTCCAACATCCTTTACTATCATTACCTAAATCATTTCTTTGGAAATTTGTCCGGCCTCTTTGGCTCCCCGTACCTCGAAACTATCCTGTACCTCGTCCATGACTTTGTTGTTGACCTTGGTCTTGGTTATTGTGTTCTCTTCCACTTTTGAAGCCTCTACCTCTAGCCCTTCCTCTGCTAGAGTAGAATACGTGCTCAAAACTAGGTTTTCCTTTGGATTTCAAGTCCTCACCAAGATTCTTTTCTTCAATAATCAACATGGACACAGGATAAATTAATACCGCATTTGATTTTGAAATGCAAGGTGCATTCTCTAGTGGATTTCAATTTTCAAAAGGATAGTTTTTCTCGCAAGAATACAAACAGCCTAGTTATCCCACCTCACCATCCAATCACCCAAGGGAACAAGTTGTGTCTAGCTCACATGAGGAAGACTAGATAGTAATAGACAATGAGGACGGTGATGATGAAGCTAGCCAAAACAGTCCAAATTCATAGGATGACAACCAACATGAAGAGTAAGAGTAGCAGATTGAAGCCAAAGTCAATACTAGCACATATGAAGAGGACACTTTTGAATCTGTAGCATACACACTAGCAATCCACAAGCTGTACCACAACATGCAAGCCATGTGGGCAAGCAAACGAATCTCAGAAGAATAGATTAAAGAAATCTTACAAAAAGAGCTAGCCAGTGGAGGATTCGAAGCCTCCTTTGTAGAGGGCTTCAATGAATTAGTCCAATCAGTAGGTACAATCGAAGTGTTGCATTTCTTAAAGAGGAAGCCATTGCCGCAATTCGACCCTCTGCACATACATTTAATGTCAAGGTGTGAAAAATACATATGAGTCCCCACAGATGCCCAGTCCTCCCAACATCTAGAAGAAGCGCGGTTAGTCCCTCAACACCCACTTGAATCACCACCTACAAGCAAAACGATCATCATTGACTCCTCACCACAACCATCAACCCCCATACCGGAAACCACCATCAAAATCACCTCCACATCCACCAAAACTCTTCCCTCTACTATACACCCAACTTCCCCAGTGCACCCCAACTTACCTCCATTATCCCTATTCATAGAAAGTGTTGTAGTAGGAGCCATAGCACCTCCAGTACCCGAAACTCTACCTGAAATCTTCACCCCTATTCCCTCCACCCTAGTCCCCCCACCCCAATTAATCCTTTCCTCACCCCTTCCCTTTCTTCCTTTCCCCTCCCTCCATGACCCATTTTCCCATTTCCCCACCAATGACCATTTCACCAGTATCCCCTCCCAGTATGACTACATCACCTCTGTTTTCTCCTCTACACCAACTAACTTGCGAAACTCAACATGTCATATATTCCTCCACATTTGTAAATCTTGTGTTCACACCCACTCATGCACCCATATTCATGCCACTTTTCACTATTAGTTCACTCGATAACACATCCATTGACATGGATATTTCACCACCCACTGCACCACCGCTCACCTTCACAATGTCACCACACCCTATCAACACATCACACTTCTCTACTGTCACCACAACATTCACTATACCGACCCCATTTTCCCTTCCCCCTACATCTACCACCACACCAGGATCATCTTCACACACAACATCATTTTTATTATCACCCATTTTAGACAATGCATTTAGTCAAATGTTTGCATGTATGAATCAAGTTAGGGATGAATTTGCCTCCCTCAGAAGAAACTACTAGGCCTTGCAATAGACCACCACACAAGTGCAGGCCCAATTAAACTCATTGACCATTGAGAATGCTTCTCTTAACGCATTTCATGAAGAACTTTGTTATGCTTATCACTCGATGGAGTTGGAATTTGAGTAGAAGACTAAGGAAGTTATGACCAAAATAGAGGAACAACTACGAGCCCAAATTGTACATAATGCAACATTGACCAAAAACATGGGGCTCTTAAGAAGACACATTGCAGTTGCCAAGGAAGAGAACCATAGATTACAAGAACAAAATTGTGAGAACTTCAAAGCAACCATGGACAAACCCGATGAACCAATCAATCCAAGCAGATTTAAATCGGTTCCATCTAAGACCATGCAGTTACTCTTGGATAATCATGCGTGTTTACTAGAAGATTACAATCGGATCAATGCAAAATATTACTGCTTGCAGAATGAAGACACTTCTTTACGCCTACAAGCACCTGTACAACAATAAAGTGTTCAAGAGGTCACACCGCTAGAAATAATGGAAGAACTAGTCACATTACGGGTGTGTGTACTTGACCTGTAAGCCCAAGTTGTCGCCTAGTCACAACCTCACAAACCCAACTCCCCACCGGAGATCCCCGTAGAAGAAGAGAAAATTTCAATCCCAATAGAGGCAACTTATCAAGAAGAATATGAAACATAACTGAGCCTAGGCGGATAAGTCATGGCAGAAGGGTTGGATACTTTTGAACTTCCCACTCTCGCATGGCTAAAATTAGTTGAAGAGCTTGGTCAGACTCACCTAGCTAGGGTTGAAGCCCAGCTCCATGTGATGGCCCTCATAGAAGAACGAATCCTGCAATTGCCGTCTTTTGCACAATTGGCACCATGAAGCTATATATCCATCCATGAGATTCAATTATTTTCTATACGTGGCAGAATAACAGTTTGCAATTGAAAATAAAAGTAGGAAGAAGCTGACTCATGCCACCCAGTTTGAGCCCGAAGACTTACCCCCAGAGGTGAAAAAGGTAAAATTTTTCAACCCAATTGGCACATGGAGCTTCTGCAAGAATATCCAGAAATGATGCATACATGGACCAAGGCCCCACTGCATTTAAAGTAAAATCCTTGCTACGGTCCAGTGCTATGACATCACTCCTAGACTACATTCGCTATTAAAGTTCAAATAATAAATAGTGCCAAGATTGGCTTAATTACCCTTATTTAACACCACCATGTGGCCCTTTGACCAAGGCCCCACTGCATTTAAAGTAAAATCCTTGCTACGGTCCAGTGCTATGACATCACTCCTAGACTACATTCGCTATTAAAGTTCAAATAATAAATAGTGCCAAGATTGGCTTAATTACCCTTATTTAACACCACCATGTGGCCCTTTGCTACGGTCCAGTGCTATGACATCACTCCTAGACTACATTCGCTATTAAAGTTCAAATAATAAATAGTGCACACCTTGCAATGCCCAAGACTAGGTTTTCTTCCATGCCATGCTTCATAAGGAGTCAAACCTGGAAGTGATTTGGATGGTAGTCTATTGACAAGGTTAGCCTCTCCCCATAGATAATCTGGCAACCTCTTCTCTTCAAGCATTGTTCTTGCTGATCCAACCAATGTCCTCTTTCTTCTCTCTGCAATTCCATTCAATTGAGGAGAGAATCTCGTATTCACTTCCCTTATGATACCTTTACCCTTGCAAGAACTCATCAAACTCTTTTGAGAAGTATTATCCCCCTCCATCAGATCTGAGCTTCTTGAGTGATCTACCTGTATGATTCTCCACATGTGCTAGGTACATTTTGAGGCAATCAAACACTTTATTCTTACTCTTCATAAAGTACAGAATAGTCCATCTACTATGGTCATCAATAAATGAGACATAATACCTTGATCCTACCAATGAAGGTTCTTGACTTAGTCCACATACATCTGTATGCATTAAGTCCAATAAGTTATTGTGGATGTAGCCTTTGTGGTTGAATGGTTTTCTTTGTGCCTTCCCAATCTGACATGCATCACACCTATTGATCATGTGTTGCTTTGATATGTTTGGTAGTCCAAGAACACTTTGATCCCTACATATATCCTTCAAGGTTCTTTCATTAACATGAGCAAGTCTTTTATCCCACACTTCATGCTTAGTTAGGGTTTGAGGCCCAAAAGTGAATAGAGCTATGTTCCTGGTTTCTCCTACTTCAAAAGTAAAGAGCCTACCATGCTTCTCACCTCTGGCTACCTTCTTGAAGCCTTTGTTGATATATTTAGGTAGTGATGTGTGTGAACACTCTAGGACCGCCGGGGCACTTTTTTCCCTCTTTAGGAGGTTTTTTTCCCCCGGCTTGTATATACGCCTATTGCCCTAATGGGCTACTTATCTTTGTACATTCTCTAGTAATACATTCAGTATTGTGTGTTTGTGCTCCAAGCTTCTTCTTCTTCCTTGTGCTGTTCGCGTGCTTCCGCAGACGTCTATCTCCAACAATTGGTATCAGAGCAGGTCGTCGCTTCTTCTAGGGTGCCGTCGACACTCCTTCGTTTGTAGTCTCAGATTCGCACGAAATTTGGTGAGCTTTGTGGTGCCGAAATCGCGATCTGAGCTCGTTTCAGCCTCCGAACGCACTATCGCAGTGCTTGTGCAAGCTATTTTTTTCTTTTGTGCCAAAGGTATATACCACTTTCTGTTCGCCAATTTAAGCGTCTCGAAGTCTGCTACAGGTCTAGCAGAACTCGTCTGGGCAGTTCCGTTCAACTTTTTGAGATACAGTCAATTTTCTGCATCAAGGTATTTTAGTCACCGGCCATGGCTGAAAGCAGTGATGTATTCTGTATGTTGGCTGTTGAGGATAAGTTGGATGCTACCAACTACCCATTATGGGCTTATATGATGCGACATGTACTGGTTGCAAAAGGACTGTGGAACATTGTGCAGGGTGTTGAAAGACGTCCTGTTACACCGACGACTACAGGTACTACAAATACAGGTGCTGGAGGTGTTGGAGCTGATGAAGATGGTGTCGAAGATGATATTGTGCAGATTCCTATTCGTGCTGCTGTTTCTGTTGCACCTACTGTAGAGCAGATTCATTGGGATGGCAGAGATGCCCAGGCACATGCATTGATAGCTTTGTCTGTCAAACGTGCCATTATTCCTCACATACGCTCTTGCAGAACCGCTAGGAATGCTTGGGATACACTTACCACATTGTACCAAGCTAGGAATGAGGCTCGTGTTGCTTATCTCCGAAAACAGTTGGAGATTGAGCACATGAATGAAGGCGATTCTATGGACAGTTTCCTAATGAAGATCAAAGATTTGAAGGAACAGTTGATTTCTGCTGATGAGGTTATACCAGATAGCTCACTTGTGCAGACTGTTCTAAATGGTCTTCCTGACTCATATCAGAGTTTTGCTTCTACTCTTCGGTTGATGATGAAAGGCAATCCGAATGCCTTATCATTTGAGGAGTTAGTCTCTATTCTATTGCAGGTGCAGATCAAGCTTTCCTGGCTAGTCAGAAAGGCAAAGGAAAATGGAGCTCTTCTACTAGTAAGCAGAAATCTGCAAATGCTGCACATTCAAAGAACCAAGACAAAGATGAGAAAAAATCACAAAAGCAGAAATTGTTTTGTAAGTACTTTAAAGGCAATGATCATATCATAAAGAATTGTCCAAAACTGGCTGCTAAAGAGGCAAAGAAGAAAGAGGCTGGAATGGTTGTTGCAGAGGCCTCTACACCAAAAACAGAGTCTGCAAATCTTGTGCAGGAAGAAGAATGGGCGTTTACTACTGTCTGCAGTTTTGACCCATCTTCTCATGATCAGTGCATGTCTGCAGTAGACTCAGATGTTTGGTACTTTGACAGTGGGGCGACCAAACATATTACCTCGCAGCGTAGTTTCTTCTCTTCACTCGAGCCTGCCCCTACAGGGAATATCGTTACATGTCCCAACAACTCCTCTTATCCTGTTATGGGAGTTGGTAAGATCATTTTGACTACTGCTGATGGTAGTTCTTTCACTTTGTCAGATGCTTTATTTGTGCCAGGGATCAAAAAGAATCTGTTATCAGTTTCTGCATTAGCCAAGATTGGCTTGGTTGTGAAATCTGTTGATGACAGATGTACAGTTCATGATCTCTCAAATGGCGATGTGATTATTGCTTCTGGCATTTTATGTCGTGGGCTGTATAAGCTCATAGACTATGAAAGATCTGTGAATGATTCGGCATGTGCAGTTCAAGATTCTCATATGTCAGATGCAAAGCTTTGGCATGCACGCTTTGCTCATCTGAATTTTGCTAGTTTGCTACGCCTACAGAAATCTGAAATGGTGTCCTCTTTGCCCAAACTTGAGGCACCTGGAAAACATGTTTGTGAAGGCTGTATTTTGGGAAAAATGCAGCGTTCTTCCTTTCCAAAAGATGGTTCAGTTCGGGCTACGCAGAAATTGCAGCTTGTACATAGTGATGTCTGTGGTCCTATGCAGACACCCTCTTTTGGAAATTACCTTTACTTCGTGACTTTCATTGATGATTTTTCCAGGCATGCATGGGTATATCCACTCAAAGCAAAGTCCGAAGTGTTCATGTGCTTCAAACAGTTTTTGGTTTTGGCTGAAAATCTGTCAGCATGTAAAATGGGCACCCTCCATTCTGATCGAGGGGGGGAATATATGTCTTCAGATTTTAATGCATTTCTAGTTGAACGTGGGATAAAACACCAGTGTACAGTGCCGTATACACCTCACAGAATGGAGTTGCTGAATGAAAGAACAGGTCACTCATGGAGATGGCGAGGTGCATGGTCAAAAGTCAGGCTTTACCACATAGTTTCTGGCTTGAGGCTGTCATGTGTGCAGCATATGTACTGAACAGGTGTCCCACTAAAGCGTTGCAGTCTATCACTCCATATGAGGCTTGGCATGACCGCAAGCCATCTGTTGCTCATCTGCGTGTTTTTGGTTGTTTGGCATATGCATTAGTGCCTGAACAACATCGTAGAAATTGGATGATAAGGCAGTAAAATGTATTTTTGTTGGGTACAGTTCTGAAAGTAAAGGCTATCGTCTGTATCATCCACAGACTAAATGCATTCTGGTTAGCCGTGATGTTGTCTTTGTGGAAGATGCTATTCAGCCATTGCTTTCAAGTACTAAGGAGACATCTGTTAGCTCCAAAGACATGTATGATACTTTGATGCCTCTTTTTACAGGTGGACACGCTAGTGCTGGTCCTAATGAGGCAACTTCTCAGCCTTTGCAGGTTTCATATGATGATGCAGATCATTCCATTTCTGATGCAGATTTACATGATGCACTTGTTGATGAGAGAGCTGATATTGAGCAGGCAAAAACTATGCCAAAATGGCTGGTGCAGACTTTGCGTGACAGCAAATTAGATGCACCTTTGTCATATCGTACTCGTTCAGGCTCTCCTAGTGCCTCCTTTGCATCAGATTGCTATGCTATGGCTGCATCTAGTCTCTGTGATGAGAATGAGCCTGTTTCTTTTGATGAAGCACAAAATTCAGAAAATTGGATGGCTGCTATGCAATCTGAATATGATGCTATAATGAAGAATGGTACATGGTCTTTATGTGACTTGCCTCCTGGCAAGAAGGCCATTGGCACTAAGTGGGTATACAAGCTGAAGCATAAACCTGATGGTACAGTTGACAAGTATAAGGCTAGGCTTGTTGCAAAGGGTTATGCACAGGAAAGAGGCATTGGTTTTGATGAGACCTTTGCACCTACATGCCATATGACTACTGTTCGGAGCGTTTGTGCACTTGCAGCCCATCATGGTTGGAATGTACATCAGTTGGACATTAAAACAACATTTCTGAATGGTGACTTGCATGAAGAAGTGTATGTTTTTCAGCCCCGTGGCTTTGTGCAGAAAGGGCATGAAAACCAGGTTTGCAGGTTAAAGAAGGCATTATATGGTTTAAAGCAAGCACCACGTGCTTGGTATGAGAAGATACATGCCTATCTGATTGCACATGGTTTTGAGAACATTCCAACTGAAAGCACCTTATATGTTAAACGTGCTAATGATGTGCTTCTGATCATTGTTGTCTATGTTGATGACATGCTGCTCACTGGTCCTATTGAGACACATATTGCTGATTTTAAGGCTGATTTGCATGCCTCATTTGAGATGTCTGATTTGGGGCATTTGCATCACTATTTGGGCATTCAGTTTATGCACGCTGATGGTGGAATGGCTTTGTGTCAAACGAAATATATTGACACATTATTGCAGCGTTTTGGCCTTGAAGACTGTAAGCCTATTGCCACTCCTATGGAGACAGGTTTACGATTGAGTCTTCATGATGCTGGAGATGCATTTGATGCTATTCTCTATCAGCAGGCTGTTGGATGCTTGATTTACTTATGCATTACTCGGCCAGATATTCAGTTTGTTGTCTCACAGATGAGCAGGTTTATGCATTGCCCAGGAGTCACGCATTGGAAAGCGGTTAAGCGCATCTTTCGCTACTTGAGTGGTACTCGGCTACTTGGGTTGTTTTATCCCAAGGGGGGATCACTACCGCCAGATTTGCATGCTTTTTCTGACTCAAATTGGGCTGGTTGCTATGACACTCGTGTGTCCACCAGTGGTTTTTGCTTCATGCTTGGTAGCTCATGTATATCTTGGTTGAGCAAGAAGCAGCCTACTGTGGCCACTTCCAGTTGTGAGGCTGAGTATAGGGCAGCTTTCATAGCGACTGTTGAGTGTGTGTGGCTCAGACGCCTTATGGATGATTTGGGTGTTGGCCAGTCTTCTGCCACCACCATCTTCACTGTCAGTCAGAGCGCATTGGCAGTTGCGAGGAACCCTGTATTCCATGCTCGCACTAAGCACATTGAGGTGCATTATCACTATGTCAGGGAGAGGTTCTCTGCTGGGGAGATCAGCTTGGCATATGTGCCCACGCAGGAGAACATTGCAGACCTTTTCACGAAGGCTCTGCCTAGGGAGAAGTTTGAAGTTTTCCGCAAAGCTTTGGGCTTACTTCCCTTTGTGGAGTGATTTCCACATAGCTTGGAGCACTTCCTTATACATGAGTGCCAGCTCCTTGTTCACCGCATCACTCCCAGGGGGGATTTGTTGATATATTTAGGTAGTGATGTGTGTGAACACTCTAGGACCGTCGGGGCACTTTTTTCCCTCTTTAGGAGGTTTTTTTCCCCCGGCTTGTATATACGCCTATTGCCCTAATGGGCTACTTATCTTTGTACATTCTCTAGTAATACATTCAGTATTGTGTGTTTGTGCTCCAAGCTTCTTCTTCTTCCTTGTGTTGTTCGCGTGCTTCCGCAGAGGTCTATCTCCAACAGCCTTGACATGGATCTGCCACAAAATTAAGCTCCATGTTGGATGAACCTAACTTGCAAGCCTTTTTCAACTATTTGGCCTACACTTATTACGTTTTTACTGTTAGTGGGTACATAGAGAACCTTACTCAAAATCTTTGTCCTACCATTGGAAGCTTTGATGTCACCAATCCTCTCCACATTGTGCTTTGTGTCATCCTCTATTTGTACTTCATGTCTATGCTTTGGACTTTCCAAATCATATAGAAGAGCAATGTTGCTTGCAATATGATTTGAACATCCAAAATCTATGTAGAATAAACGATCATCTTTTTTACCTTCTTTGTGGCTTAGATTCATGAGAAGCAATGAGTCTTCATGTGCTTGATCTTTAGAATAATTGTTGTATGCTAACTGATCCACAACCTCCTTGACCTTCGTAACAAACTCTATGATTGTTTGTTTATGTGTCTTCTTCATTTGGTTGAACTCGTTCCAAATATGATTCTTTCTTGCTTTGGTACTAGCAAAAAAGAAAGTCTCTAGGGCATCCCAAGTCTATTGACATGTCTTGAATACTCTACTATGTGGTAATAGAAAGTCAAAGATAGAGTTTAGTATGTACCACCTTGCTTGAGCATCCCTTGCACACCAAAGTGTGAGCTTATCTGTCTCCTCTTGTTTTGGTCCTCCTTTGGATCTTGGAATAGGCATAGCTTCATCAACTGCTACAATTCCATAAAGATTTCTACCTTGCAAATAGGCATCCATTCTGATTTTCCAAGCTGCATAGTTGTGTCAATCAAGCTTCTCAATCATTGAGGGAAAGCCATCGCCCATCTTTTTCTAGCTTTGATCCCACTGAAAGAAATTGGAGAAGCTTGTAGAAGGTAGAAAAGTGATTTGCGAAGCAACAAATTTTGGCCTAGCCAACCGGCACAAGACCAGCCCTTGAGCTTATGGAGACTCAAATAGACCTTTTGAGCATGCGATAAGTGCAATAAAATGCACTATATACTTTGGATCATCAAGGAGAAAGAGTCGACACAAATCAGATAAGTTTGTGCATTGACTAGCTCAAAAAAGTTACTATCTTTAGATGAGACAATGAACTTCAAAAGATCATAGCGATCAGCATGATTACAATTATAAAAACTCCTTTTGTGGGACTGATACACATAGGGTTGAGTGTATATAATTCAGAAAAGAACAAGAAATAAACAAAATATGCTTTTGAAATGAACTAGGCACTCAATAGTGGTACCTCTTATTTTTCAAGAATATGTAGAGATTGAACCCAAGATAGAAACACTAAGATGTCTCCCAATGTAATGAACCAAATACTTTGAAATTTTACACACATAAATTGGACACTAATATCTTTCCAATGAGTCATCTTTCATCTAATTTCGAGCTCTATAGAGAGAGCAGCATCCTCTGCAAGCTTACTGTTGTTGAAGAAGATGATGCAAAAAAATGAAGGAGCAAGACAATGATGGGCACAAGTGTATGTATATTGCTTCCATGTAATGTACAAGTGATTTGAAGTCTTTATATAGACTTTTCAAGTGCTCCATGACTTCTACAAGTGGATTTTGAATTCAAATGAAGGTGATAAAGGTTGTTGGAGGGAATCAATTCACTTTCCTACAATCTAGGAAAATTGAACATCTAGTTTGATCTACTTTTAGGTGATTGATTGATTGATTAATTACAACTCAACCACCACAAATTCCTAGAATTTGGGCTCTCTCTCTTTATCCTTTTACATGTGTAAATCTCTAGGCTTTTACAATGGTAAAAGATCCATGAAAAATCCTTTTTAAATACAGAAAGTGAGCGTAAGTAAAAGAACTCTCTAGCAGATATTCTTTTGACATACTCCAAGCAATAGCTTTTGATGTAGATCAAATCCACCTCAAGCATAGTGTAAGCTTGATGTTCCAACATGACATAGCCATGCAAATGATCATTAAAAACTTTGACATGATGCAGGTAGTGTTTAAAATCTTTCACAAAGTCAAAGCACCACACATCAACACCTCGGGTTTCGAACAAGGCAATGGAGACCTTGCATATGATATGAGCACAATGCCATCAATCAGGGTGTGTTATGCTTGGCACCTTCTAATCAAATATTTGCCTACCTGCTACAAAATGAGGTTTGAAGAAATGTTTATGATTGGATTTTGGGAATATTACTCAGAAGTCTTCATCAGTCGATCGACACATCTACTACAGTTGTTCGTCTGTGAACAAATAATGTATTCTACACACTACTGGCTCCCACCACCAAAGGAAACTCAGGTGATTGACTCAACTAAACTATAAGCTAATCTCGCAAGAGGTGTTCACATAGCAAAGCACACCCTAGAACATGATCTCTTGCAAACCTACATTATGCAGACCCTATCACAAGGATCTATCGGGGATGACAGATGCGAGAGGGAGGGGGTGTTAGCAGTACATCTGACAGTGGCCAGAGGCACCATGTAAAGAGAGAGTGTGGTGAATTGTGGGGGCTAGACACTTCATATTTTTCAAGAAAAATATTTCATGATATTCTCTTCAGACTTCAAACAGTTATTATTATCACTTTTGTAGCATATGTAGTATAAAACACCCAACTTTGTATTTAGTAGCTCCATTTTGTGCAAGCCGAGGAGTCCTTAAGCCTAGGTAGAATGACCACACCAATTTTGGTAATTTTTAGACTTCATTTGGACCCTCAAATGACCCAAAGAATCTATTTTTTAAATATGTCAGACACTAGATATGAAATCGGTCAAAACTAGTCTAGAATCTATAAAAAGAGCTAGAGAGCTCATTTTTTAGGTTAGCTAGTGTGAGCTTAGAGCTATTTTTTTGAGCTTGTAAGAGTGTTCTAGAGTAATAGAGTTTTTTCATGACCTTCCATTGCTTCTCTCTTGTCTCTATTGTGTGCATGTGCGTGTATGTGTGTGTGCATTCTCATGCTCTCATCTTCACCTTCACTCACTTCATGCATTCATGATCTTCATATCACTCCTATCTCTTCTACGGATTGAAAGGTAAGGAGGTGGAACTTCTTAGCATGCAGCTTATCCTAGCCTAGAACAACAAGTGCATACAGATGTTTGGGGTCTTGCAAAGACCACATCTATGGATGGCTACAGATTTTATGTTACTTTCATTGATGACCATACACGAAAAGTATGGGTATATTTCATGAAAGAGAAGAGTGATGTGTTCAGTCACTTCCACAATTTTAAGGCTATGGTGGAAAAGCAAATAGGGAAGTATATTCAGACATTAAGGTCTGATGGAAGAGGTGAATACATGTCAAATGAGTTTAGCAACTTTCTTAAATTCATGGAATTTGATGTCAATTTTCATGCAGGTACACACCACAATAGAATGCATTTCTCAATGCAAAAATAGACATGTTGTAGAAATAGCAAGAGCATTGATGACTAAGAAGAATGTGCCTCATTGTTACTGGGTAGAAGTTATGCACACTACTGTATACATCGTGAACAGAAATCCCACTACTGTTGTACATCAAGTTACACTTGAAGAGAAGTTCATAGGTAAAAATCCAAACTTATTACATGTGAAAGTTTTTCGCTATATTGCACATGTACATATTCCAGATGAGTTGAGGACAAAGCTTGATCCAAAAGTAGCAAAATGTATCTTCATTGGGTCCTCCCTTGAGGAAAAGGGATATAAATGTTATAACCCACTCACACGATAGGTGAAGGTAAGCAGAGATGTTGTATTTGATGAAATTTCAAGCTTTTACGTAGATGCCAAAGAAGGATTGAATCTTGAACCAAATAGCTAAGAAAATGATGAAAAATCAAATGTAGAATCTCAAGTTTTGAGTAGACCGGATGCAATCACCAAGCAATAGTTCCAACTCAAATACATGGAGTGGAAGATTGCGTGGAAATTTCAATCCAGAAAATTCATCAAATACATCCAAAAAGGTAAAGAAATGGTTTTTGCTGGTAGTAAACCATCTACAAGTTTTGAAGACATTGATGGAGATTCAAGCGGTTTAGAAAAGAGCCTTCATGAGGAACTTGGATTGCCCTTTGTGAAGACTCTAGAAGTAAGAAAGGCACATGCAGATGATACAAAGAGAAGTGACCCAGGACCAAGAAGACCTAGGAGGATATGGAATTCAGTGCAATGATTGACGTATGACAATTACATGGCTCTTGATTGTGCCTACAAGACCAAGGTAATACAAATGATGAACCTTCTTCTTTTAAAGATGCAATTGGAAATGCAGATTGGAAAAAATTTGTGGATGAGGAGATGGTTGTAATTTATGGAAACGATACATGGAAGCTCGTTCCATTGCCACAAGGAAAGAAACCCATAGGCTATAAGCGGGTTTACAAGGTAAAGCACAATGTTGATGGTAGCATAAGTAGGTACAAAGCATGATTGGTAGCAAAATGATATGCACAAACATATGGCATTGATTATGAGGAAGCATTCAGACCTATAGTTAAAATGCCTACCGTCAGAACACTTGTTGCATTAGCTACAGCAAAAGGATGGACTTTGCATCACACGGATGTGAAGAATGCTTTCCTACATGGTGAGTTATAGGAAGAAGTATATATGGACCAGCCACAAGGATATGAAGATTCAAAGCACCTAGAATATGTTTGCAAGTTTCAAAAGGCTTTATATGGACTTAAACAAGCCCCTCATGCTTGGCATGCAAGGATTGCTTATTATTTGAACACCATTGGATTTTCTATGTGTGATGCAGATCATTCATTATATGCAAGGAAGGGTGATGATGGCATCACAATTGTGGTTATTTATGTTGATGACTTGATTGTAGGAGGTGACAGTGAAGCAAGCATTAAAGAGGTAAAGCAACTCATTATGCAAGAATTTGACATGAAAGAACTTGGTGTGCTGCATTATTTCTTGGGCATTGAGTTTATACATACAAAAATAGGTAAATGAATGTTGCAAAGGCAATATGTCTTGAGTATGTTGCAAAGTTATGGTATGGCTGATTCTAAGCCAATGTCTATGCCATTAGATCACAACTTGAAGTTGGATACTACATCAGGTGAAGCATTGGAAAATGCTACTATGTACAAGAAAATTGTGGGAAGTTTGATATATCTCACAATTACAAGGCTTGATCTAAGCTACATTGTTGGACTTGAAAGTCAATTTATGCAGATTCCCAAGAAGCCACATTTAAATGTTATGAGGCACACTCTACATTATGTGAGTGTTACTTTTGATTATGCATTGTTTTATGAAGCTGGTGTAGATTTGCAGGTTCATGGATAGATTGATGCAAATTGGGTTGGTCGCATTCTAGATAGAAGATTTACTAGTGGCTTTCTATTCTCACTTGGGAGTGCAGCTATTACATGGAGCAGTAAGAAGCAACCCATTGTTGCTTTTTCGAGTACAAAGGCTGAAGTTAGAGGTGCTACAATGGCAGCATGTGAGGCATCATGGCTAGAGATGCTACTTGCAGATTTAGGAGTGGAAGTGCAAAAGCCTATCATCATCTATTGTGATAATCTTAGCAGCATACAATTAGCACAGAACCCTATTTTTCATGCTCAAACAAAGCATATTGAGATACATTATCACTTCACCAAAGAGAAGGTATTAGCAGGTGATATTGATCTTGTGTGAGAACAGATGACCAGGTTGCTAATATTCTCACTAAAGCACTTAGAGGAGAGAAGCTGAAGAAGTTTTGAAAGATGCTTGGATTAGAGGACATGATGTTGAGCTTGAGGGGGTGTTGAGATATCAAGCTCAACATTTGATGATCTAGGATGGCATGTATCATTTCTTCATTTTTTTGACATGTATAGTGTTCATGTTGGTATATGTCAAGGATACTTCATTGAGCTTTACTAGATTTATCTACCGAGAGTGATGGCACATTTGTTTCTTGCGAGCTCACTCATTCGTGCACATTAGGATTTTCCTTATGTACTGTTCTTTATATATTGCACTTTTTGTATTGTTGTTTTTAGGTCATTCTTGTACATTCCTTTTATGTAATAGAAGAAGAAGAAGAATATCATTCTTCCTTGCCTCAATCTGTGTATGTACTCCTCTTTGATTGTGAGTGAGTGTGTGTCTGAGCTCTCTTCATTATCTCCCTCCTTGTGACACAATCCAACCATTGTGAGTCAAAAATCCATAGATGCTATGAACTATCAAGATATAGCACACAAGATCAACAAGCCTATAAAAATCAATACCATTATCTTGACTGTAAGCATTGAATACAAGGCTATCCTTATAATGATTGATTGAAGCATCAAGATCTTGCTTCAGCTTATTAACCCATTTAATTTCAACAGCATTTTTTCCAAGAGGCAAAACACATAAACACCAAGTAACATTCTGCATAATAGCATGGAATTCAAATCACATCATAGCTATCTTTTTTGTTTATCATAGAAAGTAGGTGCATTCTCGTACTAAAGATTAGATACCAAAATTACATAGAAACTTGATAAAAACAAGCACCATAAGATTTGGAATGAGAATAATAAGATAAATGTGCACGTAATATGATCTCTAAAGATTTGAACCAAAAACGTTGTCACACTTTTTTGCCCCATCAATGTATACTGTCCATTGAAAAGTTGCATCATAAAATTCTACATCAAACAAGGAATTATTAATTCCTTACTCCAAACTTGATTAAGTTGAGAAGTTACCTCATTGGTAGATATATTTGATTATCCACAATTGCAAAGAATCAATAAAATATTATAGAAATCCTTCGGGTCAAAAGTACCCATTAGGCTATATCCTCCATGAAAAATGCACCCCATCTAGCCAAAATATATTTATTCTATGGATGATATGGATAATAGCTTTGTAGTCATAAATGTACTCGAGAAAAGTGCGTTTTACAACCTTATCACCCAAGTTCTTACAGTGTTGATCAAGCATTAATGCATATCTGAGATTACCAAAAATATGCAAATGAGCAATGGATAGCTAGCAACCATGTCAAGCATAAAGAGAGAGAGAGAGAGAGAGAGAGAGATCGCAATGCTTTAGTAGAACATCTATTAAGTAAATACACGACACACATCATGGTCTCAAGTCAAAACCTATGAGGTAATGTTCTGCTCTTGACCATAAATCTTGCTATTTCCTTGAGAACCAATTCTTTATCTTAACAACACAATTTTTATGTAGTGTATAAGGCATTCTATAATGGTATTTTATACAAAAATCAAACACAAAAGCATTAAACTAAAAAGAAAAAATTACTCGAGTCGATCAAACCAGAGGATGACCATTTTACATATTGTTAGATTTTTTTCTTAACCAAGAACTATTTAAAACCATGAAAACTTTAGAGTTTTTCTTAAATGGTAGATCTATGCATTCTTGGAAACGTCAAGTCAAAAAGTTTAAGGTACTACCCATAAATAGTTTTTTCATAGGACCAATGATATTAGGTCAAGTCAAAAAGTTTAAGATATCACCAATAAATAGTGTTTGCATAGGACCAATGATATTACGTCAAGTCAAAAATTTTAAGGTATTACCAAAAACTAGTGTTTGCATAGGACCAATGATATTAATTCTACAATTTATGTTTAGCTCTCATTATACTATCTTAGGAAAAGAAAGAATGCTACACATTTCCAAAAATACAACCCTCGCATGCATGCTTAAAAGGTCCCTCATCTTCAAAAAAGAGAACATAATATTAAGTTTTAGCGCACATAGCAAACTAGCCAAACTTGAAATTTTGAATACTATGGTGAATGAATCCTAAATAGCACATACATAGTGAATCATAGGTTTTTCATTGACTTATAGGATTATAAAATGCATAATAAAGCACACTAGATACAATTATTTTATCGGTATCACAGAACATGAATTGTACACATCTCATCAACAAACTTGAATAGCAAAACAATCTTAGTTAGTGTTCACACTCATAATATATTCCTCTTGATTCATGACAATACAACGAATGATAGTGTCAAAACACTAGTATTAGCAATAACAAATGATAATCTTTCTAAGTTCTAAAGCAATATAAGGAAATTTCTTTTGATGTGACAAAAATATAAACTCAAGTGAGTGAAGTAAGTAAATTTAGAGGTAATACCTTAAAAAATAAACGTCTTGATTCATAGAAAACATATAGTGTTCATGAGATTATGGACCATAAATGTACACTCTTCAATACACTCAAGGTTAGTAAAGTCAACCTTAAAAACACAGGTGGCTATGACAACCATTCCAACATGTTTCTTTTTTGTCTCATTGGACACTGGACATGAATATTGGCATTATAATACTTGATAATTGATTCTATGTTTTAATATTCTCATGGTTGTCTTCTATCTTTGATTGTGTAATATTGATCTTTTTTTTTTCTTTAATACCAATAGAAGCTTGATCTATATGCATAATGGACTTTTTCTCACTAGATTGATCTGCTGTAAGAAATAATAGCATAGCTAAATACAACAATAGATAGAATTGAGAAAACAAAGTTAGAGAGAAACGTAGATTGAGATAGAGAACTCAAATTCTCAAATTGCCAAGACCAATGTGGCTACAAATGTGGTGTTTCCCACCCATGCGCTCCCAATATGGAGCTTATATGGTGATCTAGATAGACAGTAGATGAAGGTCTCACTAGCACAAAATTGCGTGTAGAGCTTCACATAGGCAATACTTTTATAGCTTTTAGAATGGGTGTTAGTATAGATAAAACCATTCAAGAGAGAAAAAATATTCAACAAAACATAATACTCAACAATATCTCCAGGACAAGAATTCCTACCTTCTTTGCCCTACATGTCGAGGGGGATAGGATCCGTGGACCCCATAGAAGGGGGAAAGCCCCCTTCTGCACTGCTCCCACTAAGGTTCTAGAGGAAGATCATGTAGCACCACAAGGCCTTAAATTTTTGCCTTGAATGATAACCCAATGGCCTAGAGCTTTATGCCCTATCTAATCCATGGATAAGCTCACGAGGATCATCTATTACCATCAATGATCATGCATAGATCTCATCTAACTTGGAAGTTAAGGTTCCACAAACATTTAGGCTCTCCCAATGGCTTCTCCTCATAATGGTAGTCTCACAATTTAGAGAACCATGGATCATTTGTATTCACTTGAGAGTTGATTATGGAGTGTATGTAACACCCCCCTCAATGTCCACCCTGCGGTGAAGTACCTCCTTGGGCCCATACCAAGCTTTCGAAAGTGTCGATAAAGTTTCTCTCTCCCTAGAGCCTTGGTTAAGATGCTTGCTCCATTTTCTTTAGTTACAAGATAGCTTAACTCTACGACCTTTTCCTCTATGAACTCATGCAGATTTTGATATTGAATTTCTATGTGCTTCGTACGTGCATGGAAAACAAGATTCTTGGCAATGGTCATGCAACTTTGGTTGTTATATTGTATCTATGTAGACTCATATCCTTGTATTCTATGTGACATTGGATCCTCCTCAACCATGTTACTTTATTGTTGGAGATTGAGGTATGTGGAAGCACAAGATTAGTACAAAGAAGAAGAAGAAGAATCTTAAAGAACAACACAACACAGAATGTATTATCAAGTGAATGTACAACAGATAAGTGATCCATTAGGATTCTACGTGTATATATAAAATGAGAGGAAAAAAACATCCTAAGGAGCGAAAAGAATACACCACTACTCCTAAGTGTGTTCACACACATCAATACTAAAATATATCAACAAGTTCCCCTTGGGAGTGATCTCGTGAACAAAGGCTCCACACTCATGTATAAAAAGTATCAAGCTATGTGGAAGGAAATCAATCCACAAAAGGAAGTAACCCCAAATCTTTGTGAAAAGCTTCAAACTTCTCCTTATGTAGAGCCTTTGTAAAAAGGCCTACAACATTTTTCTATGTGGGCTTATAAGCCAAAATAATCTATATAGCAGAGAACCTCTCCTTGACATAATCATAGTGCACCTCAATGTGCTTTGTGCAAGCATGGAACACAGGGGTCCTTGCAACCTCCAACACATTCTGAGTGTTAGTGAAGATGGTGATGGAATAAGACTGACCAACACCCATATCAGCCAAAACGCATATGATCCACACACATGCAACAGTCTCTCTGGAGTTTCCATATACTCACCCTCATAACTAGAGGTAGCCACATTATGCTACTTCTTGCTCAAACAAGATATGCATGAGCTACCAAGCATGAAGCAACAAGTCATAGAAACCATAGGTGGACATACAAGTGTCATAGTAACCATCCAAGTTTGATTCGAAAAAAAATCTAAATCTAGAGGTAATAAAATCTGGTAGTAATGATCCCCTCTTGGGATAAAAAAATCCTAGTCAGGTACCACTCAAGTAACAAGAGATTCCATTAACTGCATCCCAATGCTTGACATATGGGCAATGCATAAACTTGCTCATCTATGAGACACATAACTTAATATTGATCTATTTATGCATAAGTAAATCAAGCATCTTAAAGCCTGTTGATAAAGAACAGCATCAGATACATCTCCAACATCATGAAACTGAACATTAAACATGTTTCCATGAGAGTGGAAATAGGTTTGCAATCTTCAAGGCCAAAATGTTGTAATAACATGTCAATGTATTTTTTTTTTACACAAAGATATTCCCGTAGCAACTTTCATAAACTAAATGCCCAAATAATGATGTGAATACCCCAAATCTTTTATCTCAAAAGAGGCATGCAAATCAGCCTTAAATTCAACAATATACTTCTCATTAGGACCAATGAGCAGCAGCATATCATCAACATATACAACAATTATAAGTACATCATCTGCACTCTTAACATATAAGGTGCTCTCAATTGGACTATTCTCAAAACCATGTCCTAGCACGTAGGCATATATCTTCTCATACCAAGCATGTGGTGCTTGCTTCAAACCATATAATACCTTTTTCAACCTAGACATCTTCTTCTTTCATGCCCTTTGTCCACAAAACCAGGATGCTGAAAAACATACACTTCTTCATGCAAATCACTATTCAAAAATGAAGTGTTAATATCCAGCTGATGTGCATTCCAACCAACATGAGCTACAAGTGCACAAATGCTACGAACCATGGTCATTCAACATGTGGGAGAAAAGTTCTCATGAAAATCAATGCCTCACTATTGATCATAACATTATACCATTCTTCATAATAGTATCATATCTTGATTGCATAACAACCATCCAATTTTCTGAATTATGTGCTTCATCAAAAGAAACAGGCTCATTCTCATCACAAATACTAGAGACAACCATTGGATAACAACCTATTGCAAAGGAAGCACTATGAGAGCCTGAACAAGTACAATGTGACAAAGGTGGATCTAGTTTTCTATCTCTCAAAGTCTGCACCAACCATTTAGGCATATATTTTGTCTCTTTTATGTCAACCCTCTCATCAAGTGCATCATGTAAATCTACATCAGAAATGGAACAATCTACATCATCATTTGGAATATGTAAAAGCTAAAAAGTTTTGCATGAGCATTTGACAATCCACCTATAAAAAGAGATAATATGGTATCATACACATCCTTCGACCTAGTTGATGTCTCCATGGTATGTGAATGTGATCTACATCAAAGGCTATTGTGTCGAAAGAATATCCGTTGTAGAGTTCTTTTTCATATGCTCATTTATTGTATCTTTTTGAGAGATTTTTGATGGTTCATTAACCGTTGTAAAAGCCTTGAGCTTTACACATGTAAAGGTAGAAAGATAGAGCCCAAATCCCACGAATTTTTGGTGGTTGAAGTTGCATTCAATCAAGCAATCAATCACCTAAAAGTAGATCAAACTAGATCTTCACTTTGCCTAGATTGTAGAAAAGTGAATTGATTCCCTCCAACAACCATTCCCGCCTTAATTTGAATTCAAATTTCAATTGTAGAAGTCATGGAACACTCCTAGAGTCTATATAAAGACTTGAAATCACTTTTTGATTACATGGAAGCAATATACATACACTTGTGACCATCATTGTCTTGCTCCTTCGATTCTCTCCATCATCTTCTTCGCCAACACTAATCTTGCAGAGGCTGCTGCTCTCTCTCCAGAGATTCAGATTGAGTGCAAGATGGCTCATTGGAAAGGTATAAGTGTCTAATTTATGGCTATACATTTTCAAAGCATTTAGTTCAGTATATTTGGAGAAAACTGAGTTTTTCTGCCTCGGGGTCAATCTCTACGTATTCCTGAAAAATAGGAAGTACCACCGGTGAATGTCGCATTCATTCCTATAGCACATTTTGCTTATTCCTTATATTTTTGTGCATTCCATACACTCAAACCTATGTGTATCACTCCCATAAAAGGATCTTTTCTAATTGTAATCACGCTGGTCGCTATGGGCAAGTTCATTGTCTCTTCCATAGATAGTAAGTTTTTTGAGCTAGTCGACCCGCGAACCTATCTGTTTTGTATCGACTCATTCTCCATGATGCTCCAAAGTACATAGTGTGTTTCTTTGCACTTATCACATGCCTATAAGGTCTATTTGAGTCTCCATAAGCTCAAGGGCTGGTCTTGTGTCGGTTGGCTTGACCAAACTTCGTCCCTTCAAAATGCACTTTTCTACCTTCTACAAGCTTCTCCAAGTTCTTTTCAGTGGTATCCGAGCTAGGTCAAGATGGGTGACAGCTTTCCCTCAATGATCGAGAAGCTTGATGGACACAACTACACGGCTTGGCAAATCAGAATGGAGGCCTCTTTGCAAGGTAGAAATCTTTATGGAATTGTAGCAAGTGATGAAGCTATGCCTATTCCAAGATCCAAAGGAGGACCTACACAAGAGGAGACAGATAAGCTCACGCTTTGATGTGCAAGGGATGCTCAAGCAAGGTCGTACATACTAAACTCTATCTCTGACTTTCTATTACCACATATTAGAGGATGCAAGACATCTCAAGAGACTTGGGATGCCCTCGAGACTTTCTTTTCTGCTAGTACCAAAGCAAGAAAGAATCATCTTTGGAACGAGTTCAACCAAATGAAGAAGGCACCTAAACAAACCATCACAGAGTTTGTTACCAAGGTCAAGGAGGTTGCAGATCAGTTAGCATCCATTGGAGAGCTGATTGAAGAAGAGGTTATCATGAGGCGAATTCTCAACGGCATTCAAAGTGATAAGCAATGGCAATCCTTCACGATGGCTTATGATCTCATCATGGATGTACAAACTCCAGACTTCAACATCTTTCTTGGACAACTCTTCAATCAAGAAGCCAACAATAGCATAAAGGAAGGTAACTCTTATCATGGTAATTCAACTAGTGCTCTATATGCAGATAAGAAGGATAAGAAGCAGAAAGGCAAGAAGAAGGAAGAAGATGAAGAAGAGACTTCTCAAGCCAACTTCGCAAGCAAGAGCAAGTGGAAACGGAAGACGAAAGGACCAAAGCAAGACAAACCCAAAGGTCAGAATGTTCAACCTTGTGCCATATGTGATAAGACCAACCACACCACTCAGAATTGTTGGTTCAATGGCAAGACCCAAAAAGGAAGTGGAAGAGGTGGATATGGCAGCAATAGAGGCAGAGGTGGACACAACTTCAACAATAACAATAGAAGCTATAATAGAAGGGACTACAACAATTATTCAGAAGATCAACCACATGAAGACTCATTGCTTCTTATGAATCTAAGCCACAAAGAAGGTAAAGAAGATGATCATTTGTTCTACATAGATTCAGAATGTTCGAATCATGTTGCAGGCAACATTGCTCTTCTATCTGATTTGGAAAGTCCAAAGCATAGACATGAAGTGCAAACAGGGGATGACACAAAGCACAATGTGGAGAAGATTCGTAATGTCAAAGCTTCCAATGGCAAGACAAACATTCTAAGTAAGGTTCTCTATGTACCCACTATCACTAAAAACCTAATAAGTGTAGGCCAAATAGTTGAAAAAGGCTTGCAAGTTAGGTTCACGCAACATGGAGCTTTTGTGGAAGATCCATGTCAAGGCTTCAAGAAGATAGCCCGAGGTGAGAAGCATGGTAGGCTCTTTACTTTTGAAGTAGGAGAAACCAGGAACATAGCTCTATTCAACTTTGGGTCTCAAACCCTAAGTGAGCTTGAAGTGTGGCATAAGAGACTTGCTCATGTGAATGAAAGAACCTTGAAGGATATATGCAGGGATCAAAGTGTTCTAGGACTGTCGAACATATCAAAGCAACACATGATCAACAAGTGTGATGCATGTCAGATTGGGAAGGCACAAAGACAACCATTCAACCACAAAGGCTACATCCACAACAACTTATTAGACTTAGTACATACAGATGTATGGGGACCAAGTCAAGAACCTTCATTGGCAGGATCAAGGTATTATGTCTCATTTATTGACGACCATAGTAGATGGACTGTTCTATACTTTATCAAGAGTAAGAATGAAGTGTTTGATTGCTTCAAGAAGTATCTTGCACATGTGGAGAATCATACAGGTAGATCACTAAAGAAGCTCAGATCTGATGGAGAGGGAGAATACTTCTCCAAAGAGTTTGATGAGTTCTTGCAGGACAAAGGTATCAAAAGGGAAGTGACTACTAGGTACTCTCCTCAACTAAATGGAATTGTAGAGAGGAGAAACAAGACACTGGTTGGATCAGCCCGAACAATGCTCGAAGAGAAGAAGTTGCCACATTATCTATGGGCAGAAGCTATTTCAACTGATGTGTACCTTGTCAATAGACTACCATCCAAATCACTTCAAGGTATGACTCCTTATGGAGCATGGCATGGAAGAAAACCTAGCTTGGATATTGCAAGGTTTTTGGTTGTTTAGCTTATGTTCATGTACTATCACAAATAAGAGGTAAGCTAGATGAAAGGGAAACAAAGGCAGTGTTTATTGGATATGATTCAACTCAGATGGGTTACAGGTTCTTCAATCCTTCAACCAAGCAATTCACTACAAGTAGAGATGTTGTGTTTGAAGAACACAGGTCTTGGTATGATGAAGACAAACAAAAGGTAACACTATCATATGATCTTGATTCTGACTCTCATCAATTAGGAAGCAAGCATGATACACAGGTCCAAGATCAAGTGATACAAACGATGACCAAGATGAAAGAGAAAAGGATTACAAGCTATGGAAGTCAACAGGCAAAGCAAAGATGCAAGAGGTTGGAGAATGCTCCAAACAAGCACCTAGAAGATCAGCAAGAGAGAAGAAACAACCAAAAAGGTATGGATATGATTCCACATTTGTTACGAAGCATTCAATATACTTGGCAAAAGACTCTATTTCAGAGGAACCCTCAACCTATGAAGAGGCAAAGGGAAACCCTAATTTGGAAAAGGCCATGAACGAAGAGATAGATGCATTGAAGGAAATGGACACTTGGGATTTGGTTCCAATATCGCCGAATCAAAAGGTAATTGGTTGCAGATGGGTATATAAAGTTAAAAGAAATTCAGATGGATCAGTTTGCAGGTACAAGGCAAGATTAGTTGCCAAATGATGCTCACAAACTCATGGTATAGACTATGAGGAAACATTCTCACCAGTTGCAAAGATGACTACAATCAGGACATTGATAAGTGTAGTTGCTGCAAGGAATTGGAAAGTCCTCCAACTTGATGTGAAAAATGTATTCTTAAATGTTTGGATAAGTGAAGAGGTATACATGTCACAACCACCAGGTTTTGAAAACCCTAATCATCCATCTTATGTTTGCATACTTAAGAAAGCATTGTATGGATTGAAACAAGCTCCATGAGCTTGGAATTACAGGTTGGTTACATATCTTCAAGATCAAGGGTTCAAAGCTAGCAGCTTAGATCCTTCTCTATTCATCAAAAGGCATCACAATGAGGTTATCTATCTATGTGTATATGTAGATGATATTATTGTGACAGGTGATGATCTAAATGGCATCCAAAGGATCAAGAGACACATGCAAGAGGAGTTCAAAATCAGTGACCTAGGTGAGCTCACATATTTCCTAGGTATGCAGGTGATATACACAGATGAAGGAAATGTATTTGACTCAAAGAAGATACATTCAAGATCTTCTTATCAAGTTCAAAATGGAGAACACTAAACCTGTAGGTACACCTTTGGAGATGAATCATAAACTTAGTGTTTATGAACGTGAGAAAATTGAAGACATTAAAGAATATCACTTGGTAGGTAGCTTGATATATGCTACTCATACAAGGGCAGACATCTCATATAGTGTGGGAGTGCTTAGTCAGTTCATGCACTCACCGAGAAGACCACATGGATGCGGCTAAGAGAGTACTTAAGTATCTCAAAAGTACAATCAACGAAGTTATATTCTATCCTTACTCTTCAGATTTGGATATCAAAATCTACTCAGATGCAGATTGGGCAAGAGCTAAGGATGACAGAAAAAGTACATCTGGTTACTTAGCATTTGCAGGTTCAAAGCTAGTGTCATGGAGTTCCAAGAAGAAACCAACAGTTGCTTTATCCTCAACTGAAGCAGAGTACAGAGGCTTGACCATAGCAACTCAAGAGGCAATATGGTTAAAAGCATTGTATACAGATTTGGGACTTGTGAGTTCCAAACCTCACATATTTGGAGATAATGTAATTTCCATGCATCTAGCGGAAAATCCTATTTTCCATGCGAGAACCAAGCACATAGAAGTCCATTACCACTTCATCAGGGAGAAGCTCATGGCAAAGGAGATTGACATTTCTTTTGTTCCAACTGAAAAGCAAGTAGCAGATATGATGGCGAAGGCACTTGATGTAATAAAGCTTTGTAGATTCAAAGCTATGGCACGTATTCAACCTATCAGAGAACGAAGACTCAAGCATACTTTAGGTTGAGGGGGAGCTATTGAAACATCAAGCTTACACTATGCTTTAGGTGGATTTGATCTACATCAAAGGCTATTGCGGCGAAAGCATATCCATTGGAGAGTTCTTTTTCATATGCTCATTTATTGTATTTTTTTGAGAGATTTTTGATGGTTCATTTACCGTTGTAAAAGCCTTGAGCTTTACACATGTAAAGGTAGAAAGATAGAGCCCAAATCCCACGAATTTTTGGTGGTTGAAGTTGCATTCAACCAAGCAATCAATCACCTAAAAGTAGATCAAAGTAGATCTTCACTTTTCCTAGATTGTAGGAAAGTGACTTGATTCCCTCCAACAACCATTCCCACCTTCATTTGAATTCAAATTTCAATTGTAGAATTCGTGGAACACTCCTAGAGTCTATATAGAGACTTGAAATCACTTGTAAATTACATGGAAGCAACATACATACACTTGTGACCATCATTGTCTTGCTCCTTCAATTCTCTGCATCATCTTCTTCGCCAACAGTAATCTTGCAGAGGCTGCTGCTCTCTCTCCAGAGCTCCAAATTGAGTGCAAGATCACTCATTGGAAAGGTGTACGTGTCTAGTTTATGCCTATAAAGTTTTAAAGAATTTGATTCAGTAGATTTGGAGAAAGCTGAGTTTTTCTGTCTCGGGGTCAATCTCTACGTATTCCTGAAAAATAGGAAGTACCACTGGTGAATGTCGCATTCATTCCTATAGCCCATTTTGCTTATTCCTTATACTTTTGTGCATTCCATACACTCAATCCTATGTGTATCACTCCCATGAAATGATTTTTTCTAATTGTAATCACACTGGTCGCTATGGGCATCTGAAGTTCATTGTCTCTTCCATAGATAGTAAGTTTTTTGAGCTAGTCGACCCGCGAACCTATCTGTTTTGTATCGACTCATTCTCCTTGATGCTCCAAAGTACATAGTTTGTTTCTTTGCACTTATCGCATGCCTATAAGGGCTATTTGAGTCTCCATAAGCTCAAGGGCTGGTCTTGTGCTGGTTGGCTTGACCAAACTTCGTCGCTTCAAAATGCACTTTTCTACCTTCTACAAGCTTCTCCAAGTTCTTTTCATAGGTGACTTCAATTGAGCATATCCCAGAGTTCTGATTTTCAAATGAAATGAAATTTTTTGAGTATGTAATAGATTTAGAGAGCTAACTTTACCAAGTTGAATCACTGAAAATGATGCACCATGCTCAGAGAAATCATCTCTGCAATCTGGCTAAAAACTGAGAAGTGTGGCAGTGAACAGTACACTCACATAGACATGAAAATATGGACACAAATTATCATGAAAATAAATGTATATTGATTGTAAAGTACAACGGACTTATTGGTACATATGTGTGCCTTCAAACCACACTCTGATATGGCATAAAGCCCTACTAATGGAGGTACAAAAACCATGACTAAAAGCCATGTATATATAGTGATGTTTGGAGCCCAAATTTGAATTTGAATCTCACCTAAAATCAATCTCCAATCTTTTGGTGATTGATTCTCCAACTCATTCAATTGTGAATTCTTGGCTTTCTCCTTCCTACTCATCAAGTGGACTCAACCACTTAGATTCTTTCACTTTTACATCAAGTAGAAACTCAAAAATTACAAGAGTGAGTTCACAAGTGAACTCTACAAGCATTTGACATTTTCCTTCAAGTTTCTATCTATTTTGATGACTCAAGCCACCACTTAGACTTGCCATGGACTTGTTCCAACAAACAGCACAAGGAAGAAGAAGAAGCTTGGAGAACAATACAACACACAATGTATTACCAAGTGAATGTACAAAAGATAATTGACTCGTTAGGGTTATAAACATTTATACAAGCTCGGAGAAAAAAACCTCTTATAGAGTGAAATAGTGCCCCCTCCATACTAAGTGTGTTTATACACATCACTAATAAAATATATCAACATTCATATGTTGTAACACATCACTTTGTACTCATCTTTAGAAGAAGACAATGCTAGAATCAATTGCTTCTTACTGATCCAACAGAAAAGAAATATCAAAATTCTTTGGATATCAATATCTCTTTCCTAATCTAAATCATTAGTATACAACCACAAATGATCCTAAAGAAAAGACATAGAAAACTTGATTTTTTTGGTATCAATATATCTTGCTCAATCTGAATCATTAGTATTCAACCATAGATTATCCTTCCTCATAGAGGATACGATAGTCAATGGCTCCTTTCACATATCTGAGTACTCAAATACTTTCCTTCCGTTGTTAGAGAACATGCTTACTACTCTAACAACATAGGAGATATCTGGTTTGCTATTGCACAAGTAGATGAGGCTTCCAACTTATTTCCTATATCATCAAATGTCCATTGGAGGTGGAGTATCTTCAATAGATGATTTTGTATTGACCTCCATTGCTATAGAAATCTCATTGCCCTTCAAAATCTATCTTGCATACTTAAGTTGAGAGACGAAAATATTCCCTAGTTCCTACCATACTCCAAGGGCTAAGCAATAATGCATTAAGCCTAAGTCTATCATTTCAAATTCTAAACTTAGTGCATCTTCTTTTTTTGAAGAACAAGATCATCATCATTTCTTGTAATCATAAGGTCATCGATATAGAGTATAATCCAAATTTCCTTCCCTCCTCTCTTTAGAACATACAAATAGCATTAGCAGCACATCTTTCCAAACCTATGTTTGAGAGATACTTATGCATCCATTGGTATCATGCTCCAAGGGCTCTTTTAAGCCCATATAATGTCTTGTTCATTTTGCATACCATATTCTCTAAATGGGGACCCTCAAATCCTATTGGTTGAGACACATATACCTCCCCCATGAGGCATCCTTTCAAGAATGCTGATTTTTGTTGGCTATGAGCTTATGTTAGACACTAGAAAGGACTGACCAAAATCTTTTAATATTCTAACTTGTAATAGGAAGAGGGGTTACAGAGATTTGAAGAGTATTCAAAAGTCTACTGTTTCCTTAATTTTGAAGTACAGAATGGTGTGATGTAGTGGAACCATATGAGAAGAAGAATGGTGCAGTATTCAGAGAATTCTGTATGAGCAGAACGGTGTAGTTTGGAAATCAAAAGAATGGAACTCTGTCCTATGTAACTGTAGAGCGCAGAAGTTTTGGTAATGTTGTATGAAGTCTAAAGATTGTAAAACAAAGATTGTATGAATGTTTGATATCCAATTATCTGAAGTCTATAATCAATGTGAATTATCATAACGCTCTTCGTATAATGTTGATAATCCAAAAACTATAAAGTATGTGGCACTAACTTAAGGAACATAAATGCATGTTGCGATTGTGGTAATCGCAATCATAATCCTTGTTCCCGTACCCTAATCTTTGGGTGGCATGCTATTTGTCAAACACATTTCAGGCATCAAACATTTGGCGACCATGATGGGATGGGGTTTGTTTTGAGATGCAGTTCCGCTTAAATTGATGTCATTGTGGAGTGGTAAAGAGTACCTACAAAGTGATCATCATCATGAGTACCTTGACAAATTCATCAAGCAAACCTTAAAAACCTTACATCTCAAAGATATCTCAATTACAGAAGGTGCAAATATCCCAAAAGAATTATTTTGATGGGTGGAGAATGGAGTGTTACCTCAGACTATCTTGGAGGATTGGATATTTGAGTGGAGGAATGGAAAATTAGCTAAAGCTTCGTAGCAAGGGGGATTCAGCAGAGCTGACCAGGATAGCCAATACTAGGAAGAGGAGTGCCCTGCAGACTCAGGTCAAAGCAATGGCAGAAGACCCCAACCAAAGTTTTCTTTAGCACTAGTACCTTTCACTCGACTCACACTCCTAGAAGAGTTTCAAGAGAGCATAGAAATCCACTTCTACGGTTGAACTACACCCATTTCTATGGACGACTAGATGAGGATCCTAATGTGCATGTGCCAACCCTTGAGAATCAATATGCCCACAACCATAGATGGTTGTAGGATGACAATCACAAATTACAAGTATTTCAAGCCACTCTTATTGGAGATGTGATCAAATGGTTAATTGAGCACCCTCTAGATCATTTCCCAAAGTATGATGATTTAAAAGAGGCATTCTTGGAAAGATTTCGGACTACCAAAAGTGTGTCAAAATTGTATGCAACCTTATAGTATATGATGCAGAAGGGTACGTTGGAGTAGTACGCTTCAGATTTCAGATCCACAATGAGACAATTTTCGGACAATGGGTGTCCTTCCGAAGAATTACTACAAAATTTTTTTGTGGATGGGTTGCAGCCAGCCATAAAGGAAAATAATTTATATGTACACATTAGAACAAGCCCGAACATTGGACTAGATAATTGATTTAGCAAAACAGATGGACAAAAAGATACACTTAGCTAATTTGGGTTTGAAAAAACAAGTCCTATCACAAATAAAAGTTCAAATCCGGTCCAACAATTGTATTGTCTACAATGTCGAAATGTGAGCCATATTACTATAGACTATGCACTCAACCAAGTATACTGCCCCATTTGCAATAAAAATAATGATAGTTTGGAAGAATGCAAATTCGATGCTAAAAATACACTGGTTGAATTAGCACAAGTTGAAGCCCCTTCATGGAAGGGCAATGTTGTAGGTTATAAGCCTCCAATCCAATCGAGAACGTGGACTGAGAGTCAAGATGCGAGTGTTTGGACAATCTTAGTTTTCTGCCTCCTAGCAGTTTCAAGATCAACAGCAGATCTTTGCCACCTACCTCACTTCCTTTATGCAGATATTCTTAGAGATTTCTTTGTTTTTGGCCAAATGGCAGCACATCTGGAACATCTTCGAGCATGTTTTGATGCGTGTCAGAAGGTAAACATCTATCTCAATCCTAATAAATCAACTTTTGCAGTCAAGTGTGGAAAATTACTTAGACATATCATTTCACGAGATGGCATTGCTATTGATCTGGATAAATTAAAAGTTATTCTGGAAACCCTAGCTCCAAGGAATCGAAAGGAATTTTTGCAGTTTCTAGGCCAAGTCCGCTGGCATGGAAGACATTTGAGAGGACTCGCTCATATTGCAATACCACTCAACAAATTGGCATATGTTTGACCATCTAAATTTTAGTGGATGGAGGAGACTCAAATAGCTTTTGAAAGGCTCTAAAAGATGCTCGCCACAGCAGCAATTTTAAAAGCTCCAGATTGGAAGGAGCCTTTCCATGTGTTTGTAGATGCTTCCCAAAAAGCAATTGGTAGTGTACTAATACAGAAAGAAGGTCGTAATTGGTTCCGACCGGTATACTATGCTAGCCACATACTAACTTTTGTGGAGCAAAATTATTCGACTAGAAAATGAGAGTGTCTAGGGTTAATTTACTCAATTAAGAAATTCCATCACTACTTACTAGGTAAATCCTTCACTTTTCATGTGGACCATAGTGCACTCCTTTACTTGGTAAAGCAATAGAATCTAGTGGGCTGACTGGCCCGATGGGTATTGTTACTCCAGGAGTTCGAATATGACATTGTGCATCAATCAGCAGCAAGCCATGCAATTGCCAAATTTGTGTCACACATTGGCCATCGAGAACTGCAGGTGGGAGTGGATGACAATCTTTCAGATGCAGACTTTTTCACTGTCACAAAAATTGAAAACGCTTCCTAGAGCTTTCCAACTTGGTATGAAGAAAAAATGCTTAGCTTCTTGGAAAATGCAATAGCACCTTCACATTTGCAACCAGGAGTGCAGAAAAAGCTTGGACTTAGGAGCCGTCAATTCACCATCATCATCATGGGGAAACTTTATCATAAGGACCTGATAGGTATATGGCTATGATGTGTGCCCCCACATGAAGTGGCAGCGATCATTCCAGAAGCCCATGCAAGTGAAGCAGGCAACCATTTTAACCATCTGATTACAGTGCAAAAAATCTAGCACGCATGACTTTGGTGGCCAGCGATGTATGCGGATATGCAGAACAGGGTACAAAATTGCAATCCCTGTCAGTGCACAAGTGAACCATGGGATAGTCACCACTTTCCATTGTAGTCGATCCTCCTGCTAGAACTATTCCAAAAGTGGGGTCTGGATTTTATTGGCCCTATTAAACCACCTATATCTAGAACTAGAGCCCTCCACATTTTGACGTGTACAAACTATTGCACCTGATGGGCTGAGGCCTAGGTGACCAAAAATGCTATGGTGTGGATAGTAGCCATAAAACTTCAAAATTAGATTTTTCCACGTTTTGGGTTACCTTTCGAATTAGTGTCCGATCAAGGCATGCATTTTTTGAATCAACTGATTATGGAGATTACTGCCAAGTACCAAATCAAGCATAAATTCAGCTCACCTTACTTTCCAAGGGCCAATGGATTAGTAAAGAGTACCAACAAAGTTCTTCTGCACATGTTGCACAAGATGTTGCTTGATTCCACGGACCAATGGGAGATCATACTTCCTACGATACTTTGGGCATACCGCACTGTGTGTAAAGTTTCAGTGGGAACTACTCCGTTTGAACTGTTGTATGGCTAGGAAGCTATCCTCCCATTTGAATTTCTTGTTCCTTGTCTTCGGATTGCAGCACAAAAATGTCTATTGTTGGAAGACTCTTTCATATATAGGATAAACTTCTCCCTAGGCAGAGCCTTCGTAAAAGTTTTGCAATGTTCTCCTACGTGGACACATATGCCAAGCTGATCTCCTAGCAGAGCACCTCTTCGTGATATAATGATAATGCACCTCAATGTGCTTAGTGCGAGCATGGAACACATGGTTCCTCGCAATGCCAATGTGCTCTGACTATTAATGAAGATGGTGGTGGCAGAAGACTGACCAACATGCAAATCGGTCCTAAGGTGTCTGAGACACACACACTCAATAGTTGCTTTGAAATTTTCCCTATACTCAGCCTCACAACTGGAAGTGGCCATAGTAGGCTGCTTTTTGCTTGACCAAGATATGCACGAGCTAGCAAGCATAAAGCAAAAACCACTAGTGGACACACTAGTGTCATAGCAACCAGTCCAGTCAGAGTCAGAAAAACATGCAAATGTGGCAGTAGGGATCCCCCCTTGGGATAAAACAACCCAAGTAGTCGGGTCCCACTCAAGTAACGCAAGATGCGCTTAACCGCCTGCCAATGCTTGACACCTGGGCAATGCATAAACCTGCTCATCTGTGAGACAGCAAACATAATATCTATCTCTCTCTACAACATCATGTATCATGTGTATATGAGGTTTGTCTCTCTCTTTTTGTTTTTCCCTTTTTTCATGGCATGAAGAATCAGCTTGCATAGTTGCTATGTTGCGCCACTACCTAGATTCTCAAGAATTTTACATCCATGTGATAGACTGGCCATTGTTTATGTGCAATCATAGCTAGAACTACTCTGATAGTAGTCATCCTTGCAATCAATGAGAATGATTCATAAAATTCAATCCCTTTGGCTTTTGAGTATTCATATACAAAAAGTCTATTTTTGTACTTCTCCAAAGTATCATCAGCCTTGTGCTTTAGTTTCCATACCCACTAGGTGCCAATAAATTTTCACTTAGAGGGTCGATCCACTAGCTCCCATGATCCACTCTTCATGATGTTCTCATATTCTTTTTGCACATTAGCCCCCTCCAATTAGGATCATGAAGTGCCTCATCCACATTTGTTGGTTCCTTTGTATGTTCTTGAATGAGCTCAGCCATCAAGGATGTGTTTACAATATGGGAACTTTACCATCTCTACACCTCTATTTTTTGTGATTGCCTTGGTCCATCTCCAATTTGTTCTAGTGATTGTGGGATGGGGTTTGCAAAATCAAAGAGTTGCCTCACCCATTGTGGCAATGGGTTTTCTACTTGGGTGGTGATTTTCATACTCATCATTTGAAGATGATACTTCTCTTGTGTAGAAGGGATAGTTCTCGGTCCACATTCATAGAAGATTTCCCCTTTGCCTCCACATCAAAACTCTCCATGATCCTCTTAGCCTTAGGAGATACCCTAAGAAGATACATTTGGTGCTTTTAGGTTGAAGCATGTTTCTCTCCGGTTCTAGAACATGTACATAACATTCACTTCAAAATACTTTGAAATGGGAAATAGATTAATTTTTCCAAGTTTATGCCTCTTGGGATTCTTTCCATCAAGTGCCTTGGTGTAACTTTGATTCAACATTAGGGTTTAGGCCTTGGTGTAACTTCGATTCAAAAGTAGTATTGCAAGCCTCTACCCAAAATTGATTTGGCAAACCCTTTCCCTTCAATATTCAACTTGCCATCTCCATAGTGTTTTGATTCCAATTTTCTTCAAAACCATTTTGTTGAGGGTTATGTGCCATTATGCATTGATGCTTGATTCTTTTACTCTTGCAAAAATCTTCAAACTTTGTTGATGTAAACTCACCACCACCATCGGTCCTGAATTTCTTCATCTTCTTTCTTGTTTCAATTTCAACAAGATGAAGCCATTCTTTAAACTTACCAAAACCTTGAGCCTTATTGTGAAGGAAGTAACAACCACATCTTCTTTCTATAGTCTCAATTAGTAACATCAAGTAGGAAGATCTACCCAAGGCCTATGTAGCATTTTTTTGCACAAGTCATCTTGCACCAACTCTAGAGGATAGCTTGCTCTATTCTCGCTTTAATTTCTATATTTTCATCCTCAGGGCATAGGACATGAACAAATCTCTCATGCCAGAGCTTATTCATGCCCACATTTGTAGTAGCTATAAGAGAAGACAATCATACAAGTTGTTCCTCCTTATGCCAGTCCCAACAATGTTGTTGTTATTGTTCATAATCTTAGGTGCTGACTTGTTGAAAGATACTTCATGACCTTGATAAGTATAGAAGCTACTAAAAGCCATTTTTTTTATTTATGGGAAATACAAAACATATGAAAGATTTTTTATATCCCCATTATTTCCCTTGTGTAGCATTTTTCTGCACAAATCATCTTGCACCAACTCTAGAGGATAGCTTGCTCTATTCTTGATTTATTTTGCAAATTCCTTCCTCAAGGCATAGGACATGAAAAAATCTATCATGCCATAGCTTAGTCATGCCCACATTTGTAGAGGCTATAAGAGAAGACAATCATACAAGGTGCTTACACCAATCCCAACAATGTTGTTGTTATTGTCCATAATCTTAGCTCCTGTCTTGTTGAAAGATACTTCATGACCTTGATAACTTATAGAAGCTACTGAAAGCAAGTTTTGTTTGATTTATGAAAATACAACACATCTGAAAGCTTTTTGATATTCCCGTTAGTATTAATGAAAGAAATTGTTTATTTTCCCTATGCAAGACATCTTGCATTATTGTGTACCTTTACTATGATGGGTTCATTTAGAGGCCATAAGAAAATGTAAATGTCTTTTCTGCTTGTCATGAGGACAAGAGGTCCAAGAGCATATGTTTAGCCCACGATTCATAGATTCGTGAATCTTTAGCCCAAGATCATATCTTCTCTATCATAAAAAATGACGCAAGCTCTATTTCTATAGTGTTGGGGGACTCCTACCATTGTGCACCTTTTGAAGAACCATTCTTCGTTTCTGCCTTCCTGATGCCATAGTCTTCAATTCTAGATCCTTTTTTCTTGCAATGAAAGCATTCTCCCTTGAACTTGTTTTTTTCATTCTTCTTATTGTCTCCATCCATTGAAGAGTTTGATTTTCTTCCTTTGGCATGTGCAGGAAATTGTTGGAGATAGACGTCTGCGGAAGCACGCGAACAACACAAGGAAGAAGAAGAAGCTTGGAGCACAAACACACAATACTGAATGTATTACTAGAGAATGTACAAAGATAAGTAGCCCATTAGGGCAATAGGCGTATATACAAGTCGGGGGAAAAAAACCTCCTAAAGAGGGAAAAAAGTGCCCCGGCGGTCCTAGAGTGTTCACACACATCACTACCTAAATATATCAACACTTAGTGCCAATGGCCTTCTTTCCAGGAGGCAAGTCACATAAAGACCACGTACCATTCTTCATTATAGCATCATATTCAGATTGCATAGCAGCCATCCAATTTTCTGAATTTTGTGCTTCATCAAAAGAAACGGGTCTCTCTCCCTCCCTCCCTCCCTCCCTCCCTCCCTCCCTCCCTCCCTCCCTCCCTCCCTCCCTCCCTCCCTCCCTCCCCTTCACTCTATGATGCATGATAGACCAAGCACGAGTGAGGAAGAGGAGATGACACTACTGCTTTGTGGACTTCTGCAAAGTCTTGGACATAGTTCCAAAGAAATGGCTCTTCAAATTTCTACTCCATATCGAGGCTCCAGAGGAGATGATATGGGGGATCTACGCCTTATATGAGAGAGTATTAGGTAGATTCAGATGCCCAACCAACCTATCCGATCCACTTGCTAGCACTATCGAGGTGAAGCAAGGATGCCCTCTCTCACACACCCTCTTTGGTTCATGTTACCGTTAGTGTCCATGTGAAAGGCCAAATGGCCACCGGACACTTCTTTGTATATGTTCTTTAATAAAACATATAGTGGCCTGGTCAGTCACAGACTGTAAGTTCGACCGCATTTGTAAAACCTAAGAAGTCTGTCTTCGTGCTCCTTGTGTACTGCGTTTTCTGCGTATTCTACAACATCTGTGCGTAGTACTGTGTGTGGCAACCAGAGCTCGGTTTTCTACTTTGAGCATATCGTTGTGGAGCTCTCGAGAAGGAGAGTCCAGTGTGGTGCACGCCATCGAATTACTTCACTGGTATCAGAGCAGTTCGAGGCAAAAAGCTTTGTACCTTTTGTGCGAGCGAAGCGAGCACCCCCCCCCCCCCCCAGGTTTTCTCCAAGGCTTTTAGCCCCCAGGTTTTCTCCAAGGCTTTCGACTAAGGCGGCGACTAAGGCGGCGACTAAGGCATAGACCTTGGCATACCTTGTCATCCGAGTCACCGAAGTCACCGTTGGCGCCGTTGGCTGCGCGCGAGGGAGGACCTCAACGATCAAGGAATATAGAGGTTCCCGGTACTTCCCGGGAGGTCACCCATCCCAGTACTGTTCCCCCCAGAGCTCGCTTAACCGCGGCAATCTCTTGCCACTAAGCTACACTCTTGTGGTGTTTGAAGAAGGGGAAAGACTAAGGTTGGCATTACCTTGAACAAGTTTTGGTCCCTCAAAGCTTCATTTTTGCTTTTAAAGCCTTTTCTGAAGCAATTTTGGGGTGTTTTTGGAGCCATTTTGGAGTACTTTCGCACGTAGTTCTCTTCACACAGGTCCAAGAACATCAAGAAGAGTGTTCCTTGTACTTCTCAGACAATAAATATCAACCTTTGGGGCTGTATTTTCAGCCACACTCGTAAAACTACAGGTTTCTCGAGGGGCTTTCAGTTTTGGTGGGAGCAGTCGCTGCAAATTTATGCAGGTTTTTAAAGCCTAAAACATCAGAGTTGACAGACACTTGCAGGTGTTATTGGCTAGTTTTTTGGGCTGTGTATTCAGCCTTTCAGTGTCATTTTACTGCATATATTGAGCACATACACACCATGTACGCTTCTGTGGATACCGCTTATGTACGTCCATGTGGGCATTGATATAGCGGTTACGTTCTTTGCATAAAGCCTTTTACGTTTGATAAAGAGGGTCGTGGTGAGGTTTTCTTAACTGGGAGACACCCAGATGTCGGGGTCTCTTCGGTGATGCAGGTGGAAGACTTACCCAGCCTCGCCATAGGAGATGTATGATAGTTGTTCATAGGTGCTCGATAAGCCTAGATGGCTTCTATTGGGTAACTGAATATATGCAGTGGAGTCAGTGATTCACTATGCAGGTAGACATGTTAGTACTTGCAGTTTTATGATACTTGGACACTGGTCATATGCTAATTTTGCAGAGGATACTCTGGCAAAATTTTTCCAGATTTCTGGTTTAGTCAACTATATAGTGGTCGATTTACTCCTTGATACACTTATTTGTTGGTGTTTGGACTCTTCTAGCTCCATTATCATTCTATTCAGTTCTCTACGATCATGGCATCAGAGGTCTCAGGCACATCCGGTGGATCAGGGTCTAGTGCTAGCGTTCCGAGGAGGAGCTATAACTTGCAGGGCAAAGACCATTTTGAGATCCGAAAATTTGATGGCACAAACTTTGCTCTATGGAAGAATCAGATTAAAGATGTGCTGATTCAAAGAAGGCAATGGAAGCCAATAAATGGGATTTCAAAGAAGCCTGCTGACATGGATGAAGATGATTGGGATGAGTTAGATGAAATGGCCAGGTCTACCATTCGCTTGCACCTAGCAGATAATGTTTACTTTACAGTATTAGACTGTGAAAGTGCAGAGGAGCTTTGGAAGAAGTTATGCAATACATATGAAAAAGAGACGGCATCAAATAAAGTATATCTGATGAGAAAATTATACGACCTTCGTATGAAGGACACAGATAGTGTTGCTGCTCATCTAAATGAGTTTGATGCCATATTCTCCCAGTTACAGGCTCAGAAAATGGATATGGACAATGAAATGAAAGCAGTATTGCTGTTATGCACCCTGCCATCATCATGGGATACATTTTGCACAGCTATTAGCAATAGTGCACCAGGTGGTAAACTCGTCTATGATGACATATGTGGAGCACTCTTGAGTGAGGAGATTCGTAGAAAATCTATGGTTGGCACTCAGAGTGGAGATGCTTATAATGTTCGTGATTCTTACCAAGGAAAGAATCAACAACGTGGCAGGAGCAAGAACAAGGAAAAGAATGGTCAACGGAATAAGAGCAGAAGTAAATCAAGGAAGAGGGATATTGAATGCCATTATTGTCATAAGAAAGGACACATGAAGAAAGACTGTTATGCATTAAAGAATGCTAAAGGTAAAGGACAGAATGTTGATGGGCATGTTAAACAGTTACCTGCACCATCTACTTCGACTGTGAAGATTGAAGAAATTAATGCTATTTCTGATGATGCTGATGTGTTGACACTTGATAGTACTGTGCCATCTGAGGCACTTATGGCTGATTCTCTTTCCCACACCTGGCTGCTAGATTCTGGTGCTTCTTTCCATGTGACACCACATAGAGAATGGTTCTCTAATTATGCAGCAAAGTCTCTTGTTACCGTGAGACTTGGTGACTCTTACCAGTGTGATGTTGTGGGGATTGGAGATGTGGTTGTGCAGTTCATTGACGGTTCAAAATTTACTATGCATAATGTACGCCATGTACCTCAGTTATCACGCAGTTTGATGTCAGTTGGTCAACTTGATGACCTTGGTTACAAGGTGGTCTTCTATGCTCAGTCCTTTCGTATATCAAAGGGCAATATGGTTATTGCAAAAGGAAGGAAAGTTGGCTCACTTTACCCTTTATTTGTATCACAGAAAGAACACTTGTTAGCTGTTATTGAACAGCCTATGGCTTGTATTTGGCATGGTCGTTTGGGCCATATATCTCGTAGTGGAATGGAAAATCTTTCTCGTTCTGGCTACTTACCTGTGTTATCTTTCTCTGATTTTTCATTTTGTGAGCATTGTCAATATGGAAAGCAAACCAGAAATGTGCATAAAACGCACATTGACTCTTCAATTCAGCCTTTAGATCTTGTTCATACAGATGTGTGTGGTCCTATGCCCACTAGGTCCTTAGGTGGTTCTCTTTGGATGTTCAAGAGAATGTCCATTCAGATCAGTCTGCACATGTTCCTGCTCAGCAACCATTGAGACGTTCTGCACGTGTCTCATATCCACCTGATAGATATGTTCCAGGTTTAGATTTTGTTATGCTAACAGATGCCGGTGAGCCCTCTTGCTACAAAGAGGCTATGCAGACAGAGGATCATGTCAAGTGGGAGCGTGCCATGAAGAGTGAGTTGGATTCTATTCACAAGAATGGTACTTGGGACTTAGTACCTTTGCCAAAGGGAAGGAAAGCTTTACCATGTAAATGGGTATATAAGCTGAAATTCACATCAGATAGTGCTTCTCCAAAATATAAAGCACGACTTGTTGCAAAGGGTTTTAAGCAACAACATGGTGTTGATTTTGAGGAAATCTTCTCCCCAGTGGTCAAGATGACTACTTTGCGCATGTTGCTTGGATTCGTTGCAATGGAGGACTTAGAGCTAGTCCAAATGGATGTGAAAACAGCTTTCTTGCATGGAGATCTTACAGATGAGATCTATATGGAACAACCAGAGGGTTATGTAGTTCCTGGCAAGGAAAGTCTAGTTTGTAAGCTCAAGAAGAGCTTGTATGGACTTAAACAGTCTCCTAGACAATGGTACCAAAAGTTTGATGCTTTTATGAAGTCCCAAGGCTATTCTCGGAGCAATGAGGATCATTGTCTCTACACAAAGAGATGTTCTGATGGCAGCTTGATATGCTTGATACTTTACGTCGATGATATGTTGATTGCTGGGAAGTCCTCTTATGATTTGTCAATTCTCAAAAAGAAGTTGAGTCAGACATTTGATATGAAGGATTTGGGGGATGCCAAACATATTCTTGGCATGCGCATTACTCGTGATAGGAGTAAAAGATGCATATACTTGTCTCAAAGTGAGTACATATCCAAAGTACTTCATCGATTCAATATGCAGGGTGGAAAGGCATTGAGTACACCTTTACCCACATATGTGAAATTGAGCAAGGATGACTGCCCCAAATCAGATGAGGAAAAGGAATTCATGACCAAAATTCCCTATCAGTCTGCTGTTGGTAGTCTCATGTATGCTATGGTAGCTACGAGACCAGACATTGCATTTGCAGTAGGAGTTGTGAGCAGATATATGTCTAATCCTGGCAAGAAACATTGGGAAGCGGTCAAAATGATTTTGAGATATCTGAGTGGCACTAAGGACAAGTGTCTATGCTTAGGTAGAGGGAAAGCATCCATTATTGGTTACACAGATTCTGACTATGCTGGTTGTGTAGACAATCGTAAGTCTACATCAGGGTACATTTTTCATTTTGCTGGAGGTGCTATCTCTTGGAGATCTCGTCTTCAAGAATGTACAGCTGTTTCCACCACAGAAGCAGAGTATGTTGCAGCAAGTGAGGCATGTAAGGAAGCATTGTGGCTTTCTCGTCTTGCTTGTGATATGGGTTTGCCTCAGCATGTACCTCACTTGCTCAGTGATAGTCAGAGTGCCATTGCTTTGGCTAAGAATCCGGTCTATCATGCAAAGACCAAGCACATTGAGGTGAGGTATCACTTCATTAGAGATTGCTTAGCCACTGAGAGCATTATTCTTGAGAAGGTTCACACTCGAGATAATGCTGCAGATGCTTTGACTAAAGCTCTACCACAGGATAGCTTTCGACACTGTTGTCACTTGATGGGGGTTACTTGATTCTTGATCTTACACAGTCACTTGTATACTGTGTAACATGCCCATCAGGTGGGAGGTATAGTTTGTATACTTACACTCAGGTATTCTTTATCATTCTTTCTTTTTTTCTCCCATAGTTACTCTGGCCATATTGGCCTTTAGTGGGAGATTGTTACCGTTAGTGTCCATGTGAAAGGCCAAATGGCCACCGGACACTTCTTTGTATATGTTCTTTAATAAAACATATAGTGGCCTGGTCAGTCACAGACTGTAAGTTCGACCGCATTTGTAAAACCTAAGAAGTCTGTCTTCGTGCTCCTTGTGTACTGCGTTTTCTGCGTATTCTACAACATCTGTGCGTAGTACTGTGTGTGGCGACCAGAGCTTGGTTTTCTACTTTGAGCATATCGTTGTGGAGCTCTCGAGAAGGAGAGTCCAGTGTGGTGCACGCCATCGAATTACTTCAGTTCATACACTGACAAATAGTGGACTTCATGCGACAGTAGGGAGGGGAGGGCATTGAGGTATGAGGGACCACTATCCACATTCTTTTATATATTGATGATACTGTGCTGGTTTCAGAATCTGCAAAGGGTTTATAGCATCACCTACACAGCCTAGATGATTTTTTCACACATAAAGGGCTATCAGTGAACCTTGGTAAAACCAAGGTTTTGACCTTCCATACATAAGCACAGGTGAGGAGACAGAGTTCTTTCAGAGTAGCAGACAGACTACTTAGGAGTGACATTCACAACTGCCTCTCCGATTTTTTTTATGTCTCAAGCAACCCCTGATCGCATCCCACAAGGATACAAAGCATGAGCTTTGATAGAGAGATAGTGCCATCAGCCATGTTTTCAAGAGCCTTGCACAAAGAGGCACCTCTTTGACACTTTTGTTACCCCAAATCTCATGTATAGAGAAATCATATGGGGATCGAGATTAGCCGCATCATCATGGGTAGCATTGGAGAGGCCGTAGATTCTCATGATCGCCAGACTCATAAGCAGCAAATCTTCGGTACCCCATGATATCATCAGGGCATAGCTTGTTGCACCACGGATGCTAGTAGAGGCACTCTTCTAGATAGTATGCCTATTACACATGATCCAGAGCATGGACATAGAGCGCATCACTTATAGAGCTTTTCAGGCATCATGTGACATGGCACTAGTAGGAGAAACCTCTTCATGGTATGCTCAGACACAAAATTGGCCGGCCCACCATGGATTTGACATCGACAGAGACAGTAACACTTGCAAGCCCCCACCTATTCGCTCTCCCACCAAGAGGAATAGGATCCTTTGTCAAGAGATATGCATACATACATAGATAGGACATGGATCATCTTGAGGGATACTTTGATACCAAAAATTCTCCACTACCGTGAGCATTTTCTACAGATCTCACACCAGGGCTTCCCACCCTCTCCCTCACCCTCCTCCTACCCCTCCCCCCTCTCTCTCCCTCCCTCACCCTCCCCCTACCTCTCCCTCCCTCCCTCCCTCCCTCCTCTCTCTCTCTCTCTCTCTCTCTCTCTCTCTCTCTCTCTCTCTCTCTCTCTCTCTCTCTCTCTCTCTCTCTCTCTCTCTCTCTCTCTCTCTCTCTCTCTCTCTCTCTCTCTCTCTCTCTCTCTCTCTCTCTCTCTCTCTCTCTCTCTCTCTCTCTCTCTCTCTCTCTCTCTCTCTCTCTCTCTCTCTCTCTCTCTCTCTCTCTCTCTCTCTCTCTCTCTCTCTCTCTCTCTCTCTCTCTCTCTCTCTCTCTCTCTCTCTCTCTCTCTCTCTCTCTCTCTCTCTCTCTCTCTCTCTCTCTCTCCCTCCCTCCCTCCCTCCCTCCCTCCCCCTTCCCTCCCTCCCTCCCTATGCCAAATGCCCAAGGCCCGAAAGAGGACCCAATGCATGCGCAAGAACACACGTACACAGAAAGCCAAGATGTTTGCCAAGAAAGCGTTTTGAATTACTTTTATAACAAGATTACAATGGGATAGCAAAGAGAGCTTGGCTGGGGAGGTGGTATAGAGCTGCACTACTACCGCTTATAGTTGTGCACAATTTCGCATCGCAAGGCTTTTCTAGGCACTGAAATGGCCTGGATAGCGGCGGGAGAGCATGACCGCGATGGGAGAGCGCAACGACGACGGGAGATCACGACAATGGCAGGAGAACGCGACAGCAATGAGAGAGCACAATGGCACCAGGAGATCACCGCATGTTGAAGCTCAAGGTCAAGGACAAGAATAATAAGTGCATCAAAGAAGTGGATACACAAGAAGAAGGAGCAAGTAGGGAGCTCCAAGAAGTACATGTCCAATTTTCAAAATAATCCCTATAAAAATAGTGATTTTCATCACTAAAAACCATTGTAAATACCATTTTTTATTTTTGTAACTCCATTTTGTTCAAGCCAAGGAGTCCTTGAGCTTGAGGTAGAAGTATCATCCTACCAATTTTCACAATTTTTAGACTTTGTTTGAGCCCTCAAATATGCCCTGGAACCTAATTTTAACTAGGTCGGACACTAGGTCTGGACAGGGCCAAAACTAGTCAAAAAACTATAAAAAGAGCTAGAGAGCTCATTTTTGAGGTTAGCTTGTTAGAGAATAGAGCTTTTGTAAGAGAACTCTTTTGCAATCAAAGCTTTCCATTGTTCCTCTCTTTGATCTTGCTTTGCGCACGTGTGTGTGTATGTGTCTGCATGCTTGTGTGCTTTCACTCACGCACTTGTGCCTTTCACTCGCTCATGGTCTTCATACCGGTCTTCACATCTCCGCGGATTGACAAGTAAAGGAGGTGGTGCTTACGCTTGAGCTACACCAAATTTTGGTGCCGTTGCCAGGGAGAGAGCTTCGAGGATGAGCGTTGTGATGGTAAGATCGTAGATTTGCGACGTTGGAAGGTAAAAAAACTGTCATTTTTGTTCATTTTCTGATTTTTCTTCTTCATCTTCATCATCACCATCTCCATCTTCATCTTCATAGAAATTTCTTGTTTTTTAGTGCATTTTCACCATTTTCATACCACTTTTCATGCATTCTTGTGAGAAAAGGAGTTAGGAGGGTGTGTTTTTTCATGATTTTCTGCATATATGGAGCTCGCCATTGCTCGGTGCTCAGAAATTTGAATTTCCCGCCCAAAAACACGATTCTGACTGAAAATCCCGATTTTCATAAAATTCAAATTTTTTCAAAAAAAATACGATTCTCTAATTCCCGCCTAAAATTTTTTTGAAAAGAACACGATTCTGGGGTCATTCTCAGAATCGTGATTCTCTGGTTTTGCTCAAAATCGCGATTTTCAAGCAAAACATGACATTGAGGAAACACGATTTTCACTGGACTCAAAATCGCGATTCTCACAAATCATGATTTTCAGCCAAAAACACAATTTTGTGAAAACACGATTCTCTGTGGCTCCAAAATCATGATTTTCAAAAACACAATTTTCACTAAGGTACAAAATCGCTCAAAACACGATTTTCATAACACGATTTTCAATCACAATCGCGTTTTCATGTCAAAAACACGATTTTGAGAAAACACGATTTTCATTCAAAATCGCGATTCTGTGATCATTCTCAAAATCGCGTTTTTCACGAATCCCACTCAAAATTGCATTTTTCACGATTTTCATGACACGATTTTCAAGCTCGACTCAACATCGCGATTGTCTCACAACATCGCGGTTGTCTAGACTCCAGGATCATGATTTTCATAAGTGCTCAGCATCGCGATTTTCATGATTTCACCAAAATCGTGATTTTCACTGTTGCTCAGCATCGCGATTTTCTGACCTCACAAAATCGCGATTTTCACACAAAATCGTGATTTTTCCAAAAGGCCTTGTTTCCCTGTTTTGACCTCTAGGAGCCTGATTTGACATAACTTTTTCATCCAAAGTCCATTTTTTGAGCTCTATAGCTCGTTGGAAAGCTCGTTTCGAATGCTACACGGTCTCAATTGTTTTTTATAAGAATAACGCGTTGATTTTCAGATAGGATAGTTTGAAGTTGACCCTCAGGTGGGACCAGGAACCGAAGGGGACTCCAAAGGATTTTGAACCATACCAAAGGGAAATTTTGGACTCTTAACCAAAGCTTATGAACCTGAGATCTGGTAGACACCTAGGCAAGGATAGAAAAAGTATTAGATCTTCTGAGGCTAGTGTCAACCATACAGCTAAGTCTTGGGCACAACAACTAAGTGGTCATCCTTACGTACTAAGTTCAGACACAAGTGATTCAGAAATGTCTTTTAGCATGGGGAAACCTACAGGTAGCTCAAGAACTGCCCATCTACAAACACCAGAAGGTCCCTATAAGACACAGCTGGAATATATTCGGACCAACCGATTAGGTGCTCGCATCTATGAGGATGGCCTGAGGCGATCAGTGGTCCAACTCAAAAATCCAGATCAACCCTTTGGACTTGAACACCCAGTAGTCAAGTTCGAAGAGGGTTCATACATTGATAAGGAAGGAACCATGTATGTGGTCACCAACCTACCAGATAGGACCGATGAGTTTGGAAATATCATTGCTGAGAATGAGATAGGAGACCTAGAACAAGGAAATGTAGGACAAGGACCCCAGACTCCTAGAGGTAAGTCAGTTTTGACCACAGTGATCACTCCAGATTGGATCCCGCAAGACAACAAAAGCATAGAACTATTCTTGAATAGAGAAACAGAGGAAGCCTTTTGGAGATTCAAGCCAGATCAACCTAGCCGATTGGGCATAGTCATCATCTACGAGTTCAAGGATCCAGAGATACCAGGCAAAGTTGTCTATCTGGATAACACATCAGAGAAAATGTTCTTGGTAACAGAACATGATAGACATGCATATACTTGGAAGAGTGAATTGATTTTCCCTCCACCAAGATCCAATGTTTTCCATGGCCTCCAAGGAGTAGGATCATCCCAAGCTCATGAAGCCCAGAGAGAAAGAACTAGAGAGAGACCTGAGGTAAGTTTTGCACACACTGTGGGTAGAAATAGATCAGGATTTGAAAATGAAAGACGTGAAAGAGAGAGACATCAAGCACAGAGGCAACAAAGAGATGAACATGACTTTCATTGCCTAGACCCCGAGAGCACCCAAGAACCCTTAGACCCACTCAAGTGATCAAGGCAATGAAGAATTATTTTAATGGGACAGGAGATCCTTATGATCATGTTGCCGAGTTCAAACAAGTGTTAAGAGCTGAACAGGTTGAGGATTTGTTCACCCAATATGAGGCATTTGGTTTGACTCTTAAGGGCACTGCCTTAGCTTGGTTTCAACCACGAGTTCTTGCGGGAAATACAAGAAGAGAAATGGGCCAAGGAGAAGGGTAATTTCCCTCCTATTCCGGAGATTGATGATCTTCATGATCAATTTCCCCAAGACATTCCATCTATTTATGGAGATGAAGCAGAACAACAAGAAGATGAAAGATTAGATTTTGAATCTAATACTTTAGAAGAGCTGCCACACTTCACTAGCCCTTGGGAATCTGAATCTCTTTAGATTAGAGCTCCCACGATACTGGTAAGACATGAAGACTCAGTGGTCCCAAGGAACACGGATGTTGTGAAGAACACTAAGGTTCAATGTCATCTCACTGTAGAAGAGATGCTCAAAGCAAAACCTAAGCTATGGAACCATGTGAAGGATCAGGTTCCAGAACTTGATTCCAATATGCCAAAAGGAGGCTCTAAGCAGAAAGTACCAGAGATACCTCTAGACAAAATAGGAGACATGTGTGAGGGTGAAGAAGGTAATACTTATCTTCCAATCACCTACCAAGGTTACACAACCAAAGCAATCATAGATTCAGGTGCTGGTGTTGCTATTGCAACCACCTCCTTGTGGAAGCAATGGGGCAAACCCACATTAAGACCAAGTAGAATGAAGCTTCAAATGGCAGACGGTCATTTTGAAAGACCTCTAGGATTGCTAGAAGGGATAACTCTAACCACTTGTGGTGTAGAGTTTGAACACATTTTTGCTATATATGACTTTGAGAAAAATAATGTCTATGAGATGATCCTAGGAAGACCCTTCCTACGACAATTGCAAATAGTACAGGATTGGGGAACCAACTCCTTGTACTTACAGCACTTAGGAGTCACCACCAAGGTCAATTTGAAGGATTACACCTTCAGAGATGTACCACCCCTACAGTGGAATCGTATCCACATGAAAGAAGATTCTATCTCTGTGCATTCGGGAAGTTCACCTGATCCATCCTGGTTGCATGAAGATACTCATTTGTGGATGTGCAAGGTCACGGAGGAAGAGGAAAAACGCTTAAAGGCAAGAGAAGAAGGAACTTCTCCAGGAGATAGACCAATTAAAGACCCAGCCTTTGGGCAGAAATCTTAGCTACCATGGACATTGCAGTCAATGAAGAACAATGGACACCTCATTGTGATGAGGAGGGTTATGATATTTCAGTGTTCATGTGTCAGCCCTTGCTAGAAGAATGTGACCCTAGTGATGTCATAGAAGAAGAAGAGAATGACGACGATCTAGAGTCCATTGTGATGGATAGTTGCTTTAACTCAGAGAAGCACTATTTAGAAGATGTAGGCGTGTTTAACCAGAAAGAAGAAGAACCTCTCACAAGCATTAAAATGGTAAATTCAAAGGATGGAAGTGAGAGTCGTCAAAAGAAAAAGAAAAGAAAAGCAGTGAAACAAGAACAGGAGGAATCATTGTTTGAGGTACCAAAAAATTTTAAGAAATATGAAGTTAACGACCGAAAATTTTGGTACGAATGCCTAAGAGAGAGGCCATCATAGGAGAAGCATATGATAACAAAGAAAAGACCAAGAAGATTGTAGTGACCATTGAAGAGAACGAAGAGAGATGCACGTATATAGGAGATGATCTGAGTGCAAGAGAAGAAATGGAACTCATAGCTCTATTAAGGGAATATAGGGATGTGTTTGCATGGCACTATAGAGACTTGAAGGGGGTAGATCCAAGAATATGCTCTCATACGATCCCCATGACTATTGATGCCAAGTCCACCAAACAGAAGCCCTACACATATAATGACACTTATGCAGCCAAGATAAAAGGTAACCACATCTCTCACTCTAGCGTAGCCTTCTTCATAAAGAGGCCAAGCTGAATCTTCATCCAAAGCAGCTATTGAATCAAAGGAGAACTACGGAGCGTAGAAGAAGAAATTGATAGGCTGATTGAAGCTGGATTTATCTATGAGATTGAGCATACTGAATGGGTGTCCCCCATTGTAGTGCTACCCAAGAAGAATGGAAAGTTGCGAGTGTGTATTAACCTTAAAAAGTTAATGCCACTACGATTAGAGATAGCTATCTGCTCCCAATCATTGAACATTTATTGGAGCGTGTTGCAGGCAAGGAAGTTTATAGCTTCCTTGATGGGTTTTTAGGTTACACTCAAGTAGCCATCGCTCTCGAAGATCAACACAAAACGGCTTTTGCCATAGAGTGGGGAATCTTTGCATTTCGTGTGATGCCATTTGGGCTCACAAATGCACCTGCAACATTCCAAAGGCTCATGTGTCATGTCTTCAAAGAGTTCTTGCGAAAGAGCTTAGAAGTATATGTGGACGATTTATGTGCTCATTCCCAAGAAAGAAGATACCACATCCCTGAGCTCAGACAGATCTTCAATAAGTGTAGAGAATATCGAGTGTGTCTGAACCCAGAAAAGTGTGTGTTCATGGTGCATCAAGGTAAAATCTTAGGTGATATTGTTTCTAAGAACGAATCTCAACAGATGAGGACAAAGTAAGAGCCATATTAGAGTTACCAAGGCCAAGGAACATTAAAGAGGTACAAGCTTTTATGGGCCATTGTGGATATTATCGTAGATTTACCCACATGTATGCGATCATAGCTAAACCTCTTTATGGTTTGTTGACAAATTTTGAGTGGAACAATGAATGCGAGAACTCCTTCAATGAGCTCAAAAGATGTTTGTGCATAGCACCAATATTGACAACCAAAGATTGGACTAAGCCATTCCATGTCCATGTGGATGCCTCCAATCATGCCATCGAATGTGTGCTAGCACAACCCACAAGTGAAGGAAATTCAGATTTTCCCATAGCATATGCTAGTAGACAACTAAACCCAGCTGAAAGAAATTATACCACAATCGAGCGAGAAGGCTTAGGCATGGTATATGCTGTGAAGAAGTTTAGACACTATTTATTGGCCAACAAGTTCCAGTTTTTCACTGATCATCAAGCTTTGTTATATTTGGTCAATAAACCTTGCAATACAGGACGGTTAGTAAGATGGTTCCTCTTACTAGTGGAATATGACTTCGAAGTTGTTGTCAAGAAAGGTAGGACCCACCTTCGGGCAGATCACCTTTCTCGCATCACTTCAGAAGAGTCATCGCAAGGAGTGTCTGATGAACTACGTGATGCTTATCTGTTCAATTTGGAAGTTGTTCCTAAATGGGCAAATAAGTTGGTACCAGTCCTAACCTTCGGCCCTGCAAATAAGAATGTGAAAACCTCACAAGAAGAAATTGTAAAATCACAAAAATATCACATATTGGCAGGAAGCATGTACAAACAAGATACGGAGGGTGTACTAGCTTGTTGTGTTGAGGACGATGAACATATCAGTTGGTTGCAACAAGCTCATGAAGGATTGCTAGGAATTCACTATTCTAAACAATGAACATTGCAGAATCTAAAACGTTTAGGAGTGTATTGGCCTAGCATGGACAAAGAAATACATGAGTGGATTAAGAATTGTCCAGTGTGCCAAGAGAGGCCCCCAGTGGAGCATACCACCCTTTATCAAGTGTCGTTAATTCCAGAATGGAGTGCTCCATTGGTAGAATTTATGCGATCGGGAACATTACCCAAAGAGACTAGTCTAGCAAGAAGACGAAGCATGGAGCAAGAGGCTCAAGACTATGCCTTAGTAGGAGACAACCTATACCGAAGAGGCAAAGATGGCTACTTGAGACTATGCGTTCATGAATCAGACTATTTGAAAGTCCTAGAAATTGCACACAATGGTGTTGCGAGTGGACACTTTGGTCCTGATCGAGTAATCAAGACCATTCTATTCTCAGGACTTTGGTGGCCCACTCTTCATATGGATGCACATACCTATGTGAAGAAATGTGATACATGCCAATGTGCACAATATCCGATACGAAAAGATGAGATGCCTTTGAGGCCAATGATGGGAGGATGTGCATTCTCAAAGTGGGGCATAGACTTTGTAGGTCCTATTAACCCTCCAGCTAGGAACTCCCATGCAAAATATATCATTGTAGCCATTGATTACCTTACTAAGTGAGTAGAGGTAAAAGCCACAACAAAGAATGATGCTCAGACAATGGCAAAGTTCTTATTTGAGAACGTGTTCACAAGATATGGACTACCAATAGAGTTAGTGAGTGATAGAGGCACACACTTCTTGAATGAAGTCATTGAAAATCTTCTCCAAGAATTCTTAGTGATACATAAGAAGTCTGCCCCCTATCATCCCCAAGCTAACGAACAAGCTGAGAGCACAAACAAGATCCTATGTAATGTATTGACAAAACTGGTAAACAATAAACTCTCTGACTGGGATAAACAGCTTCATCATGTTGTTTCGGCTTATCAAGTTGCCTACAAGATGGTACTCACGCCACCCCATTTCATATGGTCTTTGGACAGAATGTTGTGCTCCCATTAGATTTCTTAATCCTAGCTTTAAAAGTAGCACAAGAGCATGAGTGGAATGGACATGAGTTGTCATCTAGGATCTTTGATTTAGAATGCTTAGGTGAGACGAGGCTACGAGCAGCAGCGGGTATCTATGCTACAAAGAAAAGGAAAAAGGCATACTTCGATGCACACATCAAGGATAAGGGACTAAACGAGGGAGACCTAGTGTTAGTTTATACACTAAAGCAGCATGCCCGCAAGTTAGAAAAACGAGGATATGGACCCATGATCATTAACAGAATTTCCACTAGCGATGCGGTTCAATTGGCCACTTTAGAAGGAGACATCTTGCCAAACTACATTAGTGGATGTCGAGTCAAGCTATATCAAGAACCTCTTACTAAGGATATGCTAATGAGACTCAACACTGCTAAGAAGTGAAAAGAAGAAGAGTTAAGGGTGAGAGAAGAAGCACAGGCAGAGGCCAAAGAGCGTATTAGGCGAAATAAGTTAAGGTGACTAGGCCTAGATGTCAACTCAACAGCCCCAAAATATCACATGGATATGTGCCGAAAATCAAGCATAATTACTTCTCAAAGCATTGACCGACGTCCCTTTGTGACCATAGAGATAGGACAAGGAAAGAGTGCAAGAATTGTGAAAGCATTGATTGACTCAGGTGCAGCAACTAGTGCAGTTAGACTTTCCTACTGCCAAGACTTGCAGTTGAACATCAATCCCATAGAAGCTTATCTCATAGGATTGGGAGGTGTGGAAACCCCTTGTTTGGGTGAGGTGGAATTCCCCATCTACCTTCAAGACGTTCCAATGATAGTCAAAATCCTAGTGTGTCATGATGCGGACCTCATAGAGCCACTTGTCTTAGGACAAGATTGGATTTATGACAATGCAGTCAACTTGAACCTAAGAAGTCAACTTCTTCAAGTTTGGGTCCAGGGACAATGCTTTACATTAGAACTAGAGAATGGCATGCTCACAAATCTAGATATCACATCTTGTAGTTCTTTTAGGACTAATCTTAGCAAAAAAGATGTTGCATGTGTCAAAAGCTCTATGTTGCAAGAGAACTCAATCATGGAAGAACAGGCTCAAAGACAAGCGGACTCCTCCTCTGGTGCAAGGACTAATGCCGCCACTACAACTCAACCAACAAGGCAAGCACAATAGAACAGGACAACTACTATATCAAATAGACAACGGGATTTCCAGAGGAAAGTAGTGCCGGGCATGAAGCATATCTAGGTACGAAAAGGAGAGCAACCATCGGCCTTAACCCCACAATTCCCATCTAGGGACTCCCACCAAGCCAGAAGACGAATGAAGATGCTAGGATAAACTCAACCACAAGATATACGACAAGTTTGGGTGCCTAAGAAATTAGCTGCAGCTCAACAAGGGCAATTATAGATGTGGGTACCGAAGCGGCTCTTACATCCACAGCGACCTATGTTCTACCACATGCGCAAGGTCTCAAAAAAGAAGCCAAAAAGAGAAAAGGGTAAGAACCGCATACAGAGACCGAAAGAAGATCAAATCACCTCTTCAACAATAGTAGGAAGACGTGCAAAAAGGATATGGGTTTGGAAGCCAAAAGTACAAGTAGCCTCCACCGAACCAAAGCGCCAACCACACTGGATACCACAGTTGAGAAAGCATCCAAAGATGAAGACGCCTGAAGTGATCTCTGCAGTGCCAAATGTTGTTCTAAAATGGACCCCAACAAGGAGGATTACATCATTTTGAGATCCAATGGATACCTCCACCAAAGTCGGCATCAACATCTACAAGTAACATCAAAAGCCTTGATGAGTGACAATCATGTGCTTCTTGCACAACCCTATCTTTTGCACCATTCAGGTCATGCACTTCCAAAGTATGCATTCATATAGGGCCCTATTACACGGCCGTGCATAGACACATTTGAGAATCCTAGGCACAAGAGCACATGGACATATGTCAACTAGTTTTACTGCTACTAACATCTATCTTCTTGTTTTGTGACATTGTTCATCAACAAAAAAAAAAGAGAGAGAGAAATAACTTGTTCCCAGGTTTGGCTCATGAAACATGAATGAGTCATGCTTAGTTGAAGGTGGAACTGTTGCTTACTGGGCATTTATCAGTTTGGATAGAAGTGTGTCTCGGCTAGCTATAATTGTTGCCTTATCTAGTAGATGTCAAGAACTTGGCATGAACATGGCATCCACCACTATGGTTCCCCCTTACCATGGTAGGAGTGAAGAGAGCTTGAAGGTCCGCAACTTGAGTAATGCTTAACTACTGCATGTACGAGAGCATCCATGGAGATATCTACAAGAGGTAGTTTGGTACCCTTGTCCGTATACTGGGTGAGAAGACTCCTGCTTATGGTGAGCTAAAGAGAATATGTGAAACTAAGCTTGGTGTAGTTACCCAATGTTGTTTGTCAAGGAATATAAAGAAATTTGATTCTTAGTACTTGGCAAATGTTGCTTTGAAAAGAGGAGACCGGACGAGTCACTCAAAGAATTTCATCAGTGAACCATCCACACGGACATTCATCGACAATGAAAGACTAGCTGACGGCCCATCACAAATACTGGGTGTACAACACGATGAGATAAACATCGATCGACCCTTCACCATGGTAAGTATCTCTACTTTGACAACACCATAACCATGATAGATTAGGAAACCTCTTCGTCGGCACACACTTGAGCACTTAGCTCAAGACCCCCAATTTTTACACCATACTTCTTCCAATGCATTTTCCAAGTAAGCATACATAGGGCTACATTACAAGGTCGTGCACAAGGCACATATTTTCCTCAACCCATGCACGAACACACTTACCCATCCCTCATTATGGGTTATGAGTACTTGGCATGAGCTACATATGAACATCATCTTTGGAAGATATGGAGGACATCAATGGAGGCCCACAATGACACATTCATGCTGCAATCTAAGGAAGAAGCACATACCAAGGAGCTACAACTTGCACAAGCTCGCAATGACAAATGAGGAACCAGACAACGAAAATTGCTACAATTGCAAGATAGATGGCTCTTAGGATGGACAATACCTCTCAAAGAACTACATGGAACAACCATTACAACAAGGGTCTATCAGGGACCACAGACTCGAGAGGGGGGGGAGTGTTGAAGCTCAAGGTCAAGGACAAGCATAATAAGTGCATCAAAGGAGTGGATACACAAGAAGAAGGAGCAAGTAGGGAGCTCCAAGAAGTACATGTCCAATTTTCAGAAGAATCCCTATAAAAATAGTGCTTTTCATCACTAAAAACCATTGTAAATACCATTTTTTATTTTTGTAACTCCATTTTTTTCAAGACAAGGAGTCCTTGAGCTTGAAGAGTATTAGAAGTATCATCCTACCAATTTTCATAATTTTTAGACTTTGTTTGAACCCTCAAATAAGCCCTGGAACCTAATTTTTAACTAGGCCGGACACTAGGTCTGGACAAGGCCAAAACTAGTCAAAAAACTATAAAAAGAGCTAGAGAGCTCATTTTTGAGGTTAGCTTGTTAGAGAATAGAGCTTTTGTAAGAGAACTCTTTTGCAATCAAAGCTTTCCATTGTTCCTCTCTTTGATCTTGCTTTGTGCACGTGTGTGTGTATGTGTGTGCATGCTTGTGTGCTTTCACTCATGCACTTATGCCTTCACTCGCTCATGGTCTTCATACCGGTCCTCACGTCTCTGCGGATTGACAAGTAAAGGAGGTGGTGCTTACGCTTGAGCTACACCGCAGTACAAAGAGAGCAGGATAGCACCAGGAGAGCGCGACGACAGTGGAGCGCGACAGCGACGGACAACGCGACGGAAGCGAGAGCAGGGCAATGGAGTGAGAGCATGACATTGGAAAACAAGCACGTCGACAAGAGGTTGCGATGATGGAAGCAAGTGTGCCTTGATGGTGGGACGTAGTGACGGCAGCACGTGGGCATGCCAACGGTGAGGTATAGAGACGGGGACACAAGGATGAACCGACGATGGAGCATAGCAACAGCGACACGTGGGCACGTCGAGGGGGTGTAGTGTAGCTCAATGATGAGTAGCACCTCCTTAATGTCAATCCGGAAAGACGTGAGGATGGTATGAAGACCTCGAGCAAGTGGAGGCACAAGTGCGTGAGTGAGAAGCACACAAGCATGCACACACATACACACACGCGCGCACACACGGCAAGACAAAGAGTGAGAAGCAATGGAGTTCTTAGATTACTTTCAAAAAGCTCTTACAAGTTCATTTCAATTACAATCTAACCTCAAAAATGAGCTCTCTAGCTCCTTTTATAGTTTTTGACTAGCTTTGGCCCTGTCTAGACCTAATGTCCGGCCTACTTAAAAATTAGGTTTCAGGGCCAATTTGAGGTCTTAAACGGAGTTTTAAAAATACGAAAATTGATATGTAGGTGCTTCTAAGGCTCCTCAAGCTCAAGGACTCCTTGGCTTGCACAAAATGGAGCTACAAAAATATGAAATGGTATTTACAATGGTATTTACAATGGTTTTTAGTGATTAAAATCACTTATTTGTGTAGGGATTTTCTCTGTTGATTTGTCGTACGCATCTTTGAGCTCCCTACTTGCTCTTTCTTCTTGTGCGCTCCACTCCTTGATGTCTGAAAAATTTAGTTGGCCTACTTGCCAGATCTTCTTTGGCTACTGTGTCTGCTTGTGCTATCTCTTCGTTCCGACCCTCTTTGTCTTGTGGCTCCTTCAGTTCCGTGACTGCTGCCAACACCCCCTCCCACTCTCGCGTCTGTCGCCCCTGACAGACCCTTGTCTAGATGCTCGTTGAACGTAATATTGGACAACGTCGGAAGCGAGGTGATGTTCTTCTAATCTGAGCCCCCGTGCTAGATCTGTTAATAATGCATCCCAATTCACTGGTCCTGGTACGTCCGGATGTGGCATCCGCAGTTGTTCTGAATAGATGGTTCTCTCCACAGCGAATAAGTGGAGGAGATGTGAGGGCCTGGGTACAAATATTTCTGAGTGATATCCCCAAAATCCCGTTATGAACATCTCCTCGAATGTCTGTTTAAAACAAGCTGGGAGGTACTTTATTCTGGCGTGCCAAGCATATATTACCTCTATGGATGGGGTTGTGCTCATGTCGTATACCAGATCTTGATTTCCTGTAAGAAATCCGACACCTGAGAAGTGGGGGTCTTTAATATTCTTGAACGTCCTGAAGGTGATTAGCATTAGTTCAAAGATTTTCATACACATTTGTGCCATCACATCGGGGGTATTCCGTAGTCGAGTGCTCCAGTGTCTGATGGTAGAAATCATGTAATTTACAGTGGGAGGGCCTTGTGGCGGTGCTAGATAAACATAATTTAACCACTTCGTGCAACCCTTGACGTTCTTGACAGCAATGGTAAACTCTGGCCAAGTGCGCCGGCGGAATACTGGAACATAACAAGGATTGTATTTAATAAAAAGGGGCATGTTAGTCCAGGTACGAATTTCTGGGTAGGTTTCAAGAAGACGGATTCTCCAGGTTGGTTGATAAATGGAGCCTTTCTTTGCACTTTCTGGGATATCCTCTGGCCCAAATTGTGTGGCAAAAGTTGGAGGTTTGCCACAACTGCGTTGAATCTCTGCATTGTAATCCGCAAGGAGCACACAATATGGCACATATTGATCATCGTTGGTGCCGATCCATCTATGATGAGACATGCTTCGAAAGTATTCAGAATTAATGATGATGTCTTCTAACTTTGCCATAGATTGGATTTGAATGGCCACTCTATCTTCATGGGTTGTTGCTGTCTTCTCGAGTGTTTGGAGCCATTCAGGTACTTCAACTTCTAATGTGTCTAGTCCTTCTGAGGTCTGTGCACCACCTGGCATTGGCATAGGAACGTATGGTTCCTCATATGTTTCATCCACCTCAATGGGTACTAAATCCTCCGGTTCGGGTTCTACAACTGGGGAGGGCTGCCTTTCATATTCTAGTAACTTTTTTTGGAGTTCAGCCACCTGCTCTGTCAATGCCTTTACTTCCTCTGAAGTTGAGGTCGTTTCTATTACCTTGGTTGGAGCCTCCTTTTCCCTTAGCTGGCTACGTAGCTCATCTCGTTCCCTTTCCAAATCATCCTGTGCATCTAATAAATCCGCATAACTTTCCAAGATGGTTTTAATTGTTTCTGTGGGAACCGCTTTGAACTGTTCTGGATCGATCTCATGGGGGGAACCTTCCATGGCTGCTTCCAAGTTTTCTTCATTTTGTTTTTGCAACCGTTTATTTTCTACAAGTGTTGTAGCCATATGCTTTCGAAGTAGAGTTAAATTACGCCGGACTCTCAGGTTATCTGTTTGGTACACCTCCAGCAAGGCTTCGAGTTGTTTGACACCGGTTTCTGCTGATGGTTGGGGTGTCTCTAGGAGTGTTTGATGGGCTTGCTCGAGAGTGGTGTGGCGTTGGTTGAGTTCCACCTTTTCTTCTTCTAGCCTTAAGAGTCGTGTTTGTAGTTGCTGATGGTTTGTTGTCAGCTGATGATGGCGGCTTCTCTAGATCCCTGTACTCGCGCTGAAGTTGATATACACAATGATGTAATGACAGGAATATACTATTTACATTAAAAGATGCAGGTAAAGATGAAGATGTAGGGGGAATGGGGAAGGGGAAGGGAGTTGTGAATGCGGTGGAGTCAAGTGGTGAAGTAGGTGGAGGGGGTATGGGAGATTGAGGTTGTGTGGGGGGTGGGGGTGGTACTGTGGCGGGTGATGTCTCCATTGTTTCAAATGTGTGTGTGACTGTAAAAATGGGGACAGTGGGTGGGGTGGAAGTGATATTTGTGAAGAGTGTCGTGAAGGTGGGCATGGAAACTCCTCCAAATTGGATACCGGGAGAGAGAGGAATTCCCATGACAACTGTGGTAGTGGTAGAAAAGGGCGTGGTCATGCCGGTTGGTGAGGTGAATTGTGTAGCGAGAGGTGAGGTGGGTGGGGAGAGTGGTTCCTCCTGATGAGCACTTTGCCTGATTCAAGTGACATTTTGTGTTGTTCCTAACTCGCTTCATGGTTTGGTACAATCTTTTTAATTGTGCCGAATATGCTGGGGCACTTGCTAGCTCTGAGAGTTCATCATATTCTTGAAATTGTTCTTCGTCGGCTTCTTCTTCTTCTCCTCCTGCCTCTTGTTCATCTCCTTCGACTTCTACGACGACTGGTTGTGTCGGGGCTGGTGTTGTTGTGGTGGGGTGTGGTTCCTGGGCCTGGTCTGCTTCTGTTTCAAGATTAGATTCGTAGATCAGCCTGGCAACTTCTTCATCCATGAGGTCATTGAGAGTAAATCCCTGTGGAAATTCCAAGTCTGATGGAATGGGGGGAAACACCAAGTTGGGTCCTTCTGTACTTGGTCTGGGAAGACGAATGGTGAATGGCCTAACACACCTAGTTTGAGGAGGAGTCACCTCAGGTGTGGTAGTGGCTCCCCTTGGTTGAGCACATGGTAATTGGACGCCCCCTCTCATCTTCTTCGATGGAGGACCTGCTGTTGATAGTCGCCTTTGGAATTCTTGGGCCCTGGACCACACTAGTGCTCTTTGAATGGGCACGTCATATGCTAGGCATCTGTAAATTATTCTTGTTAGGGCACAACAGCCATGAAGTACATTTTTCTGCTTCTTATTCCAGCGCTGATGGGCTAGGTGTATCGGATCGATGACCCAGTGCGGTATGTTGAGGGTGAGGTTCTCTGTTTCTGCCAAGTATAAGCTGAACCATATTTTCTTAGGGGGCATAGTGAATCGCTCTTGTGCGGGAAAAGCAAAAAGTTGCATAACTGTTCGTAAGTGGAGAGCAATGGTAGGCGTCATTGCCACCATGGCCTTCAATTTATTGAGATCCTTATGCTTCATCCTACCCGGGACCATTCTTTCTTTCTCGGTGGGAATATGCATACCTTGCATGTTCAATGCCTCCCGTACCAGATTGAGGGTCAGTTTGAATCTCTTGAGTTCGTGTCCTGGCAACAATGATGGTAGTACAAAAGTACTATCGCCTCCCTTGACCCTGCTAGGAGTTATGGTACTTATGAAATAGGAGAAGCGTAGAAAATCAGGTTTAGGCAAGTGTGCTCTTCTTTCTAACAGTCCATCAAAGTGCAACTGTGTCTTCGCTGAACTAGAGATGTTAAATAGGCAACTGGCTTCAAACATGGTCTGAGCCAATTCCACCATCTTAGCATATTAAGGTCTTCGGGAGTGGGATCTGCTAGGACTGATCCTACTCTAGGGGGTGGTGGAAGTAGGTGAGGCGGGTTGGAAGGTGGCGGGTCGGATGGAGTTGGGAATGGTGGAGGTGGGGTAGTGTGAGAGGGAGTTTGAGATGTGAGTTCAGTTATCCTGGCCTTTGTTTCTCTGAGGCTTTCCTCGAGTTCACTCATCTTTTTTGCCCATTGTCTTTTCATTCTTTCACGACTATCCTTCCAAGCTCTAGTCCTTTTCTTTGTCATGCTCTCTGTTTCACTAACATCTGGGCTCTTTTCCTTGCCTACCCCTTGATTTTGCTGCAATGCTTGAGCTCTAGTGATCACTTGCACTGGTGTAGTGGACATCACACTTCCTGTGGAGTCTACAACTAACCCAATAACATTAATGGGAGTTATTTTTGGCATATTGCTGGGATTCTTTGGACAATCTCGTAAGAGATGCTCCTTTCCACATTCTTGGCAATAGCCCTGGATCGTCACTGATTGGGGTTGTGGAGGTGGAGGCAAGGGACAATCACGAATGAGATGATCTCCCTGACATCTGTAGCATGGTCCTTTAGGGAATGGGGGTCTTACTTGCCTAGGTTGAGGCCTAGGGTTGGGGTTTGCATACATGACGTTTGTGTAATCTGACTCCCAACTAGGTTCATTTGGCTCTTCACTATAGTAAGACTCACCATGTTCAGGAGACTACATGTAGTAGGCTTGGGGGCTATCAACATGTGTAGAATCGAGACTATGGTCACTGGGGTCACTTTCTGATAGCAATGGGGTTACTGGCACTATGGCCCTATTCAGGTTTTCTTCTACAGCTGCATACTTTACAGGGATTACATTAGTAGGAGCAGATGGTTGATGTGCCAGCACTGGCTGGGGTCTCAGTTGGGCCTAATATTGTGGTTGGTAATTTTGATGAGGCCTAGTATACTGTTGTGGTGGATACTGATTCTGGTATCTTCCCTGCTGAGGGTATGGCTGAGGGTAGGTTTGCCTGACCGCTTGCTTATTGTATGGGCAGTCTTGTGTTGTGTGATTATTGTATCTCCGTTCTATGGTGCAGTATTGGCTACTAGGATTTACTTGGGGTTGAGCCATAATGGGACATACATTCGCCATGTGGTCGCCACCACAAGTATAGCATCTTTTCATAGGGGCAAACCTTGGGATCTGTTTGCTAGAGACGCCTAGTTTTTGTGCCACTTTCTCAGCGAGTTCCTCAATTGATGTGGATTGTGTGGAAGAGAGGCTAGAGGCACTATCAGAATCTTTATATATTTTGGAAAGCTCTAACTCCTCCCCCAGGTTATCCTCGATGTCAATGCACATGCGTACACACTCTTCTATGGTCCTAGGGTCCTTCAAGTACACATAGGATCTTAACTTTGTACTCAGCAATCCATGGACCAAGAATAAAGCCACTTGCTTAGCTGGTGTGGGGAGCTCCGAAACAGGGCATCTTTCAAGATATTGCCTAAATCTTCTTCCTGCAAGTCTCACGGTCTCTTGAGGGGTTTGCTTGAAGCTGTGAATCAATGAGGAGGTATTATGTCTTATGCCACTCTTAGAGAATTCAATAATGAAAGCCTCCAAGAGTTGGTCTATGCTCCTGAACTGTCTCTCATTCAATGGTTGGAACCACGTAAGGGCTGTGTTCCTAAGGGTTAGACCAAAGGCATTATATTGTGTGAATAGGTCCTCCACTTGTTCTGCTCTCAAGACTTGCCTAAACTCTGCCACATGATCGTATGGCTCTCCTGTGCCATCGAAGTAATTTTTCATGGACTTGACTAACTGAGTTGGTCTCAAAATCCTGGTGTGTTCTCTAGGTCGTGGTAGAGGGAAGTCTTCCATATTCCTTTGATTTCTTGGGGCTCTATGTACCTCAGGCTCTACTCTATTTGTTTCCATCCTCGTTCTTTCTCTGCCCCCTGGGTTAGCAAAGCTTACTTCTGGCCTATCTCTACTTCTGTCTCTTTGAGTTCCATGAGTTTCGGATGTTCCCGCTCCAGGGTGACCATAGGACACATTTGATCTTGGTTGGGGGAAAATAATTTCACCTTTCCAAGTGTAAGCATGCCTATCATTTTCTATCACCACAAAGATCCTCTCTGAAGCGTGATCTAAGTAGGTCACTCTGCGTGGGCTATCAGGATCCTTAAACTCATAGATCATGATTGTTCCTATATCAATTGGCCAATCAGATTTATACCTCCAAAAGGCTTCGTCAGTTTCTCGGTTCAGAAGCAGATCTATGCTCTTATTATCTTGGGGAATCCACTCTAGTGTGATAATCCTAGTGAGAACAGATTTGCCTCGGGGGGTCCTTGGTTCTTCACCCATGCTTCCTTGCTCTAGGTCACCTAAGTCCGTTCTTGGGATCTCATCCCCAAATTCATCAGTTCTATCTGGATGACTGGTGACTACATATATTGTCCCTTCCTTGTCTAAGTACGCTCCGTTTTCGAACTTAACAGTTGGGCGCTCTAATCCAATGGATTGATCAGGATTCTTAATCTGTACCACAGATCTTCCTAGGCCTTCCTCATAGATGCTAGCACCCAATCGGTTGGTACTAAGGTATTCCAACTGCGTTTTGTAAGGGCCTTCTACCCTGTGCAAGTATGGCACTCCTTAACTTCCCGTAGGTCTGTCCATGCCTTGAGACATCTCGGATTCACTAGTCTCAGAACTAGGGTAGTATGAGTGGTGGCTCAACTGCTGGGCCCAAGACCTAGCAGTGTGGTTGACACTGGCCTCTGAAGACCTAAGGCTTTGTCTATCTCTCCCTAGATGTCGCCCTGATCTAAGGTTCATAAGCCTAATTGAATAACCCAAATTTGCCCAAGTACAACCTCGTGGCGGAGTTCTTTTGTATCAGTTACTTGATTCTTTTTAGTTGATTACCGTGTTAACATTCTTGTCTGATATCACGTCGCAAGGTATATTTGAGTGTAGTTCCGCACTTAAAGTTGATCATTCCACGTTAATTTCTTTTCCTTTAAAGTTCTCGACAGTACAAAGATTATGTCCTTAGCTTGAACTTGAAAGTTTAGGTATTCTTCAACTTGATAATTGCCTATCGTCGCCCTGACTTACTCCTACCTCTAGTCGTTCTTAGCCTAAGCTAGGATTGATGAGGGGGAGTTGAGAATATTCCGACCTTTCTTGCTGATCCTTGTTCTTCAGTGCTCGAGAAGTTGATTCTCAAGCTTGCACAAAGCCCTTGCTTGGACGCTCTCAATTGCTTCTCAATAGACCTGCATCAGTCCCAAGATTAGTTCCAGAGTTAAATTCAAATGACAGACTAGACCACTTTCATGCATGTAACTCACCGACCAATGTATCTCTTGTCTTTATAAAAAACAATCCCAAGGATCCCTCAGTTTCCCTACCTCGGGTATGGTTAACTTCAAAAAACCCTATCTAATAATCCTGATCTTAATTTTCACATAACCAGTGGAAGTTTTGGTTGTACTTCCCATGAGCTTTCCAACAAAACAAGAATCACAGCAATTGCATTTTGTATGAGGAAGTTATGTCCGATCAGGGTTTAGGTGCTAAAACAGGGTTCAAAACAGTTTACTCAGGCAGACAGGAATTCTTGAATTACTTGGGTTGCGGCCTCACAATGTAATGTTAAACCCTTAAAAGTTCCCCAAAAAATTAGACCACTATTTTTTTTTTATTTTTTTTTTTGCCCTTAAAAATTGGCCAAATTTGCCCTTCTATCGCGTTCGCAAGTTCTGTCAGTCGTGATTGATGTGTCGATCGCGATTGACAGGTCCGTCGTGGCTGTCAGTCGCGATTGATGGGTCAATCGCGATTGACACGTGGCTCGAAAAGTCAATCAGTCGTGGTCAAAGGGTCGTTGACTCTGTCGGTCGTGATTGACGGGTCGATCGCGATTGACAGGTCGGTCGCGAGGGTCTGTCTGTCGTGGTCAATCGGTCGTTGACTCTGTCGGTCGCGATTGACTGGTCGATCGCGATTGACAGGCCTGTCCGTCGTGGTTCGTCGATCGCGATTGACAGAGCGATCGCGATTGACAGAAATCTGATGAATTTCAAAAATCTAAACACAGTTTTGGGAAGCTCTAGGCCTGTAGATCATGGTTTTGTACTTTGTTTGGCAAATGGAGCATTTTTTCTGTCGGTCGCGATTGACAGAGGTCGGCGACACAGAGACAGTTGCCAAGATTTTCGTACCTGCGCAAAGTGCTGGGAAGGATGATGCAGCATGTACCTGCAAGATAGCTCAAGAAACATGCAAACTGCACACACAATATCGCTCTCTCTCACAAGTGAAATGAGGGAAATGAAAGGAGGAAGGAGATATAGTCAAAAAACTGAAATTTTTGCGATGATGGAGATGGAGGTGGGAGATGGTGATGATGATGATGGTGATGAAAAAAAAAACAAAAAGAAATAGATAAAAGTGAAGAAAATACCTATAACTCCAACGCTTCAACTCTACGTCTTACCATCACACGCTCGTCCTCAAAGCTCGATCCCTGGCAACAGCGCCAAAATTTGGTGTAGCTCAGTGATGAGTAGCACCTCCTTAATGTCAATCCGGGAAGACGTGAGGATGGTATGAAGACCTCGAGCAAGTGGAGGCACAAGTGCGTGAGTGAGAAGCACACAAGCATGCACACACATACACACACACGCGCACACACGGCAAGACAAAGAGTGAGAAGCAATGGAGTTCTTAGATTACTTTCAAAAAGCTCTTACAAGTTCATTTCAATTACAATCTAACCTCAAAAATGAGCTCTCTAGCTCCTTTTATAGTTTTTGACTAGCTTTGGCCCTGTCCAGACCTAATGTCCGGCCTAGTTAAAAATTAGGTTCCAGGGCCAATTTGAGGTCTTAAACGGAGTCTAAAAAATACGAAAATTGATATGTAGGTACTTCTAAGGCTCCTCAAGCTCAAGGACTCCTTGGCTTGCACAAAATGGAGCTACAAAAATATGAAATGGTATTTACAATGGTTTTTAGTGATTAAAATCACTTATTTGTGTAGGGATTTTCTCTGTTGATTTGTCGTACGCATCTTTGAGCTCCCTACTTGCTCTTTCTTCTTGTGTGCTCCACTCCTTGATGTCTGAAAAATTTAGATGGCCTACTTGCCAGATCTTCTTTGGCTACTGTGTCTGCTTGTGCTATCTCTTCGTTCCGACCCTCTTTGTCTTGTGGCTCCTTCGGTTCCGTGACTGCTGCCAACATGTAGCGACTACGACATGTAGGCATACCGATAGCGAGACATAGTGAGCGGCACTTCGAGAGCAAGGGAGGAAGAAAGGAATGGTAGCACCCGTGAAGAGGGTGGAGGGAAGGGAAAAACATACGCACAATGTCAAGAGGACTCACCCAAGACGGTCTGGGACATTGATGGTTCTATCAACACTGGTGTGATAGTCTACCCATCTAAAGGCTTCCCCTAGGCTCGTGCTCTGATACCACTTGAAACGTCTTGGACCGCCCCAAACACCCAAGGTGTAGCTCAGTGATGAGTAGCACCTCCTTTAATGTCAATCCGGGAAGACGTGAGGATGGTATGAAGACCTCGAGCAAGTGGAGGCACAAGTGCGTGAGTGAGAAGCACACAAGCATGCACACACATACACACACACGCGCACACACGGCAAGACAAAGAGTGAGAAGCAATGGAGTTCTTAGATTACTTTCAAAAAGCTCTTACAAGTTCATTTCAATTACAATCTAACCTCAAAAATGAGCTCTCTAGCTCCTTTTATAGTTTTTGACTAGCTTTGGCCCTGTTCAGACCTAGTGTCCGGCCTAGTTAAAAATTAGGTTCCAGGGCTTATTAGAGGGCTCAAACGAGATCTAAAAAATATGAAAATTGGCAGGTAGATACTTCTAAAGCTCCTCAAGCTCAAGGATTCCTTGGCTTGCACAAAATGGAGCTACAAAAATACGAAATGATATTTACAATGGTTTTTAGTGATTTGGGTTTTTAGTGATGAAAATCACTATTTGTGTAGGGATTTTCTCTATTGATTTGTCATACATACCTTTGAGCTCCCTACTTGCTCTTTCTTCTTGTGTGCTCAACTCCTTGATGTCTGAAAAATTTCGATGGCCTACTTGCCATATCTTCTTTGATTGCCATGTCTGCTTGTGCTGTCCCTTTGCTCTGACTCTCTTCGTCTTGTGGCTCCTTTGGTTCCCTGACTGCTGCCAACACCCCCCCCACTCTCGCGTCTGTCGCCCCTAACAGACCCTTGTCTAGATGTTCGTTGAACGTAGTATTGGACGACGTCGGAAGCGAGGTGATGTTCTTCTAATCTGAGCCCCCGTGCTAGATCTGTTAATAATGCGTCCCAATTCACTGGTCCTGGTACGTCCGGGTGTGGCACCCGCAGTTGTTCTGAATGTATGGTTCTCTCCACAGCGAATAAGTGGAGGAGATGTGAAGGCCTGGGTACAAAAATTTCTGAGTGATATTCCCAGAATCCCGTTATGAACATCTCCTCGAAAGTCTGTTTAAAACAAGCGGGGAGGTACTTTATTCTGGCGTGCCAAGCATATATTACTTCTATTGATGGGGTGGTGCTCATGTCGTAAACTAGGTCTTGGTTGCCTGTAACGAAGCCTGCTCCTGAGAAGTGGGGATCCTTAATGTTTTTAAATGTCCTGAATGTGATCAGCATTAATTCAAATATTTTCATACACATTTATGCCATCACATCGGGTGTATTGCGTAGTCGAGTGCTCCAGTGTCTGATAGTAGAAATCATGTAATTTACGGTGGGAGGTCCTCGTGGAGGTGCTAGATAAACATGATTTAGCCACTTGGCACAGCCTTTGATGTTCTTGACAGCAATGGTGAATTCGGGCCATGTGCGTCTTCGTAGGACTGTGGCATAACAAGGATTGTACTTAATAAAGAGGGGCATGTTATTCCAGGTTCGTACCATTTCAGGATAAGTCTCCAAGAGACGGATCCTCCAAGTGGGTTGATGAATAGAACCTCTTTTTGCACTCTCTGGTATATCGTCGGGGCCAAACTGGGTGGCAAAGGTGGGGGCTTTCCCACATTGTCGTTGGATCTCTGCGTTGTAATCAGCCAACAATATGCAATATGGCACATACTGATCATCATTGGTCCCTATCCACCTGTGATGGGACATACGTCTGAAATACTCGGACTTGATGACAGTGTCTTCTAATTTGGCTAATGATTGGATTTGTATTGCTACTCGTTCATCGTGGGTGTTCGTTGTCTTCTTTAATGACTGAAGCCATTCAGGTGCTTCCACTTCTAAGGTATCCATTCCCTCTGAGGTTTATTGCCCTCCTGGCATTTGCATAGGAACGTATGGTTCCTCGTACGAATCATCTACCTCAATGGGAACCAAGTCTTCTGGCTCAGGTTCTATAACTGGAGAGGGTTGCCTTTCATACTCTAGTAACTTTTTCTGGAGCTCAACCACTTGCTCTGTCAATGCCTTCACTTCCTCTGAAGTCGAGGCCGGTTCTATTACCTTGGTTGGAGCCTCCTGTTCCTTGAGCTGGCCACGTAGCTCATCACGTTCCCTTTCCAACTCATCATGAGCATCTAATAGATCTGCATAGCTGTCCAAGATGGTCTTCATTGTCTCTGAGGGTAAGGCTTTAAACTGCTCTGGATCAATTTCGTGGGGAGAGCCTTCCATTGCTGCTTCTAGATTTGCTTCATTTTGCTGCTGCAGTCTCTTGTTCTCTTCAAGGGCGGTTGCCATGTGTTTTCTGAGGAGTGCCAAGTTACGCCGGACTCTGAGATTATCAGCTTGGTATACGTCCAGCAAGGCCTCGAGTTGTTTGGTGCCCGGCTGTTGTGATGGTTGGGGAGTTTCTAGGAGTGTTTGGTGGGCATGTTCGAGCGTGGTGTAACGTTGGTTGAGTTCTGCATTTTCTTCCTCGATCGCTGTGAGGCGGCTCTGAAGTTTCTGATTGGTAGTGATCACTTGATGATAACGATCGTCGAGAGCTCGATACTCATTCTGAAGTTGATAGACACATTGATTTAAAGCTAGGAATATACTATTTACATTAAATGATGCAGGGAGAGATGAAGATGCAGGGGAAATGGGGACGGGAAAGGGAGTTGTGAATGATGTGGAGTCAAGTGGAGATGTGGGTGGAGGGGGTATGGGGGACGGAGGTTGCATGGGGGAAGGGAGTGGTGTTGTGGCAGGAGATGTTTCCATTGTGTCAAATGTTTGAGTGACCGTGTAGATGGGGACCGTGGGTGGGGTGGATGTGACGTTAGTGAAGAGAGTGGTGAAGGTGGGCATAGTGACTCCCCCGAATTGGATTCCCGGAGAGAGTGGAATTCCCATGACGATTGTGGTGATAGTGGACGTGGTGGCGATAGTGTCACGTGGTGGAGTGAGTTGTGTAGTGAGGGGTGGGGAGGGTGGTGACAGTGGTGCTTCCTGATGTTCATCTGTTTGTGTTGTATTTCCTGGTGCTGATACGTTGATATGAATTTGTTTCCCGGACCTCATGGGATGGGCAGGAACTCCTTTCTCAAATCGGTGAATGTAGGCCATTGCCTCATGAATGGCCTCATCCAATCCTACTGCATCGGCATGTAGGTTGATGGACTCGATGAACAGATCATCCACACCTTCCTCTACCAGCAATTGGTTCATGAGTTTCTTGCCTGCTTCAAGTGACATTTTATGCTCTTCTTGAACTAGCTTCATGGTTCGATATAGTCTTTTTATTTGTGCCGAATACGCGGGGGCACTTGCTAACTCTGAAAGTTCATCATACTCTTGTTCTTCGTAGGCTTCTTCCTCTTGTTCGGTCTCTTGTTCATCTACGTCGACTTCTACAACTTGCGGTCGGGTGGGGGCTGACGATGTTGTATGGGTTTGTGGTTCCTGAGCTCGCTCTGTTTCCGTTTCGAGATTAGAGTCGTAGATCAGTCTAGCCACTTCTTCATCAGTGAGATCATTGAGAGTAAAGCCCTGTGGAAATTCCAAGTCTGATGGGATGGGTGGAAACACCAGATTGGGTCCCTCTGTACTTGGTCTTGGTAGCCGAATGGTGAATGGTCTAATGCGTCGTGTCTGGGGAGGGATAATCTCTGGTGTAGTGGTGGCTCCCCTTGGTTGAGCGTAGGGTAATTGGACTCCCCCTCTCATCTTCTTTGATGGAGGACCTGCCGCTGATAGCCTTCTCTGGAACTCCTGGGCCCGGGACCATACGAGTGCCCGCTGAATAGGCACGTCATAGGCTAGACATCGATAGATTATTTTGGTCAGAGCACAACACCCGTGGAGCACATTTTTCTGCTTCTTGTTCCACCGTTGATGGGCTAGGTGGATCTGATCTATGATCCAATGTGGTACGTTGATAGGGAGGTTTTCTGTCTCTGCCAAATACAAGCTAAACCATATCTTCTTTGGTGGCATGGTGAATCTTTCCTGGGCTGGAAAAGCAAAATGCTGCATGACGGTCCGTAGGTGAAGAGCGATGGTCGGTGTCATTGCTACCATATCCTTCAGCTTATTGAGATCTTTATGTTTCATTCTGCCTGGAACCATTGTTTCCTTTTCAGTAGGAATGTGCATACCATGCATGTCCAATGCTTCTCGTACCAGATTGAGGGTCAGTTTGAATCTTTTAAGTTCGTGGCCCAGCAACAATGAGGGTAACACAAAAGTGTTGTCGCCTCCCTTGGCCCTGCTAGGAGTGATGGTACTGATAAGATAAGAACAACGTAAGAAATCTGGCTTCGGTAAGTGGGCCCTGAAATAACTGTCCAGGCCAGCTTTGGTCCATACCGAACGCATTACTTCGGCATTCTGATAGCTCTCAAATTCGCACGTGAAAAAATGGTAGCGTCCCCATTTACCATTAAACTCCAATTCAGCTTCCCAAAAATAGGTTCCATCACCCAATGGTCCTGCAACATCACTGAACCAATGAGCGTGTTTGCCCACTTGAGAGGTGTGTCCCTGAGGAGGATCCTGAACTGGGAGCACATGCACAGCTTGAAGTTCTTGCGGTCTTTCAGTGAGATGTGGTTCGAGGAGGAGTGTTTCTATATCCACAATCTGTGCGCTGGATCCGGCGTGAGAACTGGAACCTCCAGCTTCTGCCATGGCACTGCTTGCTTGTTGGTTCTGTGAGAATATAGAACCATGTGTTAACATTGTAATGGACAGAATAAACCCGTTGTTGTCCCCGTTACAACATTAACATGAGGTAGATTATGAGTCAGTGGTCAGTGAGTGCACGATGACAGTGTGTGTAGTTAATGCCTAGATAGTCCTAGGAGCTAGATGGAAAGATGCACTGTCTGACTAATGCAGTTAGTAAGTGGAGATGAATTCACAGATTGGGGTCGGAGGGTTTATTACAAGTCTTAGGTTGCCAAACACCATGGATGGCTTTTGGTCTTGGTTTTGTGGAGATTCGGGAGGGTTGCATGAGTAATTCTGCTGAGAGTTGTTGTGTCATTGGGACCCATTTACGAGTGAGTCTGTGCGTGCTTCTAGGTGGCAGTGTGTTCGAGTGTATCAGACAAGAGTGGGTGGCGGCTACTTGAGCGAGTGAACCCTGTCGTGTATGATGTGAATTGTGTGGGGTTAGTTGAGCCCGCAAGCAAGCCTTAGGCACCCAAATTTGTCTTGATTGTGGGTCAGCCTTCATCGACTTCTTGGGTACCCAAATGGATTTCACTTTCTCAACAGAGGTTTTAGGAGTCCTCTTATTAGCATCAAGTCGTTGATTACTAATAGGAAGTTGAGACCGTTGTTGCGACTTAGTTACGGTCGGTAGCTCGTCTTTCCGCACCCACATTTGTTTCATCGGCTGAGTTGTTCTGCTTCGCGCGTTCTTTTGGTCTCTCGCCTGGAGAATCTTCAGTGATTGATCTGCCCTTAGTTGCTGCCTCCTTCTGGCCTTTGGAAAAGAAGGGAGTTCCATTGTGGTTCTGACTCCTTCTTTGAGATCTTCGTTCTTCTGTATCACATAGCCTTGGACAAGAACAGCATGGTCAACTTCATGTGTACCCCTGGAGGGACCAGGAGTCTGTGCCTTTCCTAGTTCCTTGAGTGCTCCATTATTTAACTCAATTGTAATTCTAGTTTGATTCACCCATACCTGAAGAAGTCCACTTCTTAGGTTTAAGTTGACTGCTTGGTCATAGATCTAGTCTTGACCCAAGACAAAGGGTTCAGTGAGGTCCTCATCTTGACATACTAGTACTTTAACTGTCATTGCCTCATCGTGAATATAGAGGGGAAGTTCCACCTCGCCCATGCAAGGGGTTTCCACGCCTCCCAATCCTATGAGATATGCTTCCACAGGATGGACAGTTAATTGCAACTCTTGACAGTAAGACAATTTAACAGCACTAGTGGCTGCACCTGAGTCAATCAAGGCTCTTACAGTCCTTGCACTCTTTCCTTGTCCTATATCTAAGGTTATGAAAGGACATCGATCAGTTATCCTATGTGAGCTAACACCTGAAACTTCACACATAGCCACGTCATATCCTTGGTCTGCGTATGCATCTTGCCTAGGGTGCTCTCTACCTTGTCTTCTTAATTTCATTCTCCGTATGCGCTCTAGGGCTTCTGCTTGAGCTTCTTCTCGAATTCGCTTTTCTTCCTCTTTGCGTTTCTTAGCAGTATTGAGTCGACTTAGCATTTCCTATGTGAGATGTTCCTGATACAACTTGACTCTGCATCCGCTGATATAACTTGGGAGAACATCGCCTTCTAATGTGGCTAGTTGCACTGCTCCACTTGTTGAGATTCTGTTAATGATCAAGGGTCCGTAGCCTCTCTTCTCTAGTTTCCTCACATGTTGCTTCAATGTGTAGACTAAAACTAAGTCGCCTGCCTTTAAACCTTTATCCTTAACGTGGGCATCAAAGTATGCCTTCTGTCGTTTCTTTGCTGCATATATCCCTTGTAGCTCGGTGATGAGTAGCACCTCCTTTAATGTCAATCCGGGAAGACGTGAGGATGGTATGAAGACCTCGAGCAAGTGGCGGCACAAGTGCGTGAGTGAGAAGCACACTAGCATGCACACACATACACACACACGCGCACACACGGTAAGACAAAGAGTGAGGATCAATGGAGCTTTTAGATTACTTTCAAAATGCTCTTACAAGTTCGTTTCAATTACAATTCAACCTCAAAAATGAGCTCTCTAGCTCCTTTTATAGTTTTTGACTAGCTTTTGGCCTTGTCCAGACCTAGTGTCCGGCCTAGTTAAAAATTAGGTTCCAGGGCTTATTTGGGGGTTCAAACGAGATCTAAAAATTATGAAAATTGGTACGCAACTACTTCTAAGGCTCCTCAAGCTCAAGGACTCCTTGGCTTGCACAAAATGGAGCTACAAAAATGTGAAATGAGATTTACAATGATTATTAGTGATAAAAATCACTGTTGTTGTAGGGATTTCTTCTAGTGATCTGCCATACATATCTTCAAGCTCCCTACTTGCTCTTCTTCCCTGCATGTCCATCTCTCTGATTTGCATTAATGTCTTGAAAAAATATTGGCCTACTTGCCAGATCTTCTTTGACTGCCCTGTTTGCTTGTGCTGTCCCTTCGCTCGCTTGTGCTGTCCCTTCGCTCTGACTCCCTTCTTTGACTTTCACGTCTTGTAGGTCCTGATGTACCGAGGCTACTGCCAACACCCCCCCCACTCTCGCGTCTGTCGCCCCTGACAGACCCTTGTCTAGCTGCTTTTTGGACGTAGTATTGTACCACATCGGCGGCGAGGTGGTGTTCTTCTAACCTGAGTCCCCTTGCTAGATCTGTCAGCAATGCATCCCAATTGACTGGCCCTGGGACATCTGGATGTGGCACCCGTAACTGCTCTGAGTGAATGGTTCGCTCCACCGCAAATAAATGGAGGAGATGTGAGGGTCTGGGTACAAATATTTCTGAGTGGTATTCCCAGAACCCTGTTATGAACATCTCTTCGAATGTTTGTTTAAAGCAGGCTGGGAGGTATTTTATTCTGGCGTGCCAAGCGTATATCACCTCTATGGAAGGAGTGGTGCTCATGTCATAAACTAAATCTTGGTTTCCTGTAAGGAATCCGACGCCTGAGAAGTGTGGGTCCTTGATATGCTTGAATGTCCTGAATGTAATAAGCATTAACTCAAAAATTTTCATGCACATCTGGGCCATTACATCAGGGGTATTCCTTAATCGGATGCTCCAGTGCCGTATAGTGGAAATCATGTAATTGACGGTGGGAGGCCCTTGAGGGGGTGCTAGATAGACGTAGTTTAACCATTTGGCGCATCCCTTGATAGTCTTGACTGCAATGGTAAACTCTGGCCATGTGCGTCTGCGGAGTACAGGAACATAACAGGGGTTATATTTAATAAAAAGAGGCATATTCGTCCAGGTGCGAACCATCTCCGGGTAGGTTTCGAGGAGTCGGATCCTCCAAGTGGGTTGATGAATGGATCCTTTTTTGGCGCTCTCTGGGATATCATCTGGCCCAAATTGTGTAGCAAACGTTGGAGGTTTGCCACATCTATGTTGGATTTCTGCATTGTAGTCCGCCAGGAGTATACAATAGGGCACGTATTGATCATCATTGGTTCCGATCCATCTATGGTGGGACATGCTGCGGAAGTATTCTGATTTAATAATAGTGTCCTCTATCTTTGCCATAGATTGGATTTGAACTGCTACTCGATCTTCATGAGTTGATGCCGTTTTCTCTAGTGTTTGGAGCCACTCAGGTACTTCGATTTCTAGCGTATCCATTCCTTCTGCGGTTTGTTCACCACTTGGCATTGGCATAGGAACGTAAGGTTCCTCATACGTCTCATCTACCTCGATGGGTACCAAATCCTCGGGTTCTGGTTCGACAACTGGAGAGGGTTGCCTTTCATGTGTGAGTAATCTTGCCTGTAATTCGGCCACCTGCTCTTTCAATGCCTTGACTTCCTCTGAAGTCGTGGTCGTTTCTGTGACTTTGGGTGCTGTCTGTTGCTCTTGGAGTTGATTGCGCAGCGCATCCCGTTCCCTTTCCAAGTCATCATGAGCTTCTAATAGATCTGCATAGCTGTCCAAGATGGTCTTCATTGTCTCTGAGGGCACAGCTTTAAACTACTCTGGATCAATTTCGTGTGGAGAGCCTTCCATTGCAGCTTCTAGATTTGCTTCATTTTGCTGCTGCAATCTCTTGTTTTCCTCAAGGGCGGCCGCCATGTGTTTTCTGAGAAGTGCCAGGTTACGTCGGACTTTGAGATTATCGGCTTGGTATACCTCGAGCAAAGCTTCTAGTTGTTTGGCACCTGATTCTGTCGAGGGTTGGGGTGCCGCCAATAAGGTTTGGTGAGCCTGCTCAAGCGTCGTGTAGCGTTGATTCAGTTCTGCATTTTCTGTTTGTAGAATGAGAAACTGGCTTTGTAAGTTTTGATGGTGCGTTTCCAGATTCTGATATCGGTTGTCCAGAGCTTTGTACTCATGCTGGAGCTGGTATACACATTGGTTTAATGCTAAAAATATGTTATTTACATTAAATAATGCTGGGAAGGGTGAAGATGCAGGGGGAATGGGGGCGGGAATGGGAGAGGTGAATGATGTGGATGTACGTGGAGATGTGGGTGGAGGGGGTATGGGTGATGAAGGTGGCATGGGGGGAGGGAGCGGTGCTGTGGCAGGTGATGTTTCCATCGTGTCAACTGTTTGAGTGACTGTGTAGATGGGAATCGTTGGTGGAGTGGATGTGACATCGGTGAACAGGGTGGTGAAGGTGGGCATGGTGACTCCCCCGAATTGGATTCCCGGGGAGAGTGGGATGCCCATGACAACGGTAGTGGTAGTGGATGTGGTAGTGTCAGTGTCCTGTGGTGGAGTGAATTGTGTAGTGTGAGGTGGGGATGGGGGTGACAACGGTGCTTCCTGATATTCTTCTGCTTGCGCTGCCTCGCCTGGTGCTGATGTATTGATATGAATTTGCTTCCCGGACCTCCTGGGACGAACGGGAACTCTTTTTTCAAACCTGTGGATGTAGGCCATTGCCTCATGAATGGCCTCGTCCAGTCCTACAGCGTCGGCATGAAGGTTCATGGACTCAATGAACAACTCGTCCACACCTTCCTCCGCTAGCAAGTCGTTCATGAGTCTTTTGCCCTGTTCTAGAGACATCTTATGCTGTTCCTGAACCAGTCGCATGGTTCGATATAGTCTCTTGATTTGTGCCGAATATGCTGGGGCACTTGCTAACTCGGAGAGTTCGTCATATTCTTGATGTTGTTCTTCGTCGGCTTCTTCTTCGTCTCCTCCTGCCTCTTGTTCATCTACATCGACTTCTACAACTTGGGGTTGGGTGGGGGCCGATGTAGTTTTGGGTTGTGGTTCCTGAGCTCGCGCTGCTTCCGCTTCGAGGTTAGAGTCATAGATTAATCTGGCAATTTCTTCATCCGTGAGGTCCTCAAGAGTGAATCCCTGCGGGAATTCCAAATCGGATGGAATGGGTGGAAACACCAGATTAGGCCCCTCCGTGCTTGGTCGTGGTAGCCGGATTGTGAATGGCCTAACTCGTCGTGTCTGGGGAGGGGTGATTTCTGGTGTAGCGGTAGCTCCCCTTGGTTGGGCACAGGGTAGTTGGACTCCCCCCCTCATCTTCTTTGATGGGGGACCTGCTGCTGATAGTCTTCTTTGGAATTCTTGGACTCGGGACCATACGAGTGCCCGCTGAACAGGCACATCATAAGCCAAGCATCTGTAGATTATTCTGGTCAGAGCACAACATCCGTGGAGCACATTCTTCTGTTTCTTGTTCCACCTTTGATGTGCTAAGTGGATCTGGTCTATGATCCAGTGTGGCACATTGATGGGCAGGCTTTCGGTTTCTGCTAGATATAAACTGAACCATATTTTTTTCGGGGGCATTGTGAATCGTTCTTGGGCGGGAAACGCAAAGTGTTGCATGATGGTTCGCAGGTGAAGCGCAATGGTAGGTGTCATTGCTACCATATCCTTCAACTTATTCAGATCCTTGTGCTTCATTCGACCTGGGACCATGGTTTCCTTTTCTGTGGGGATGTGCATGCCATACATTCCCAATGCTTCTCTTACCAGATTGAGGTCCAGCTTGAACCTTTTAAGCTCATTACCCGGCAGCAGTGATGGCAACACAAAGGTGCTGTCGCCTCCTTTGGCCCTGCTCGGCGTGATTGTACTGATCAGATATGAACATCGTAAAAAATCCGGCTTTGGTATGTGAGTCCTGAAATAACTTTCCACACCTGCTTTGACCGAAACTGATCTCATGACTTCGGCATTTTGGTAGCTTTCAAATTCGCGTGTGAAAAAGTGGTATCGACCCCATTTGCCATTGAATTCCAATTCTGCTTCCCAGAAGTAGGTTCCATCGCCCAGTGGTCCAGCAACATCACTGAACCAATGCGCATGCTTACCTACTTGAGAAGTGTGTCCTTGAGGAGGATCCTGGATGGGGAGCACATGCACTTCTCGAAGCTCGTGCGGTCTTGCGGTGAGGCGTGGCTCAAGGAGAAGTGTTTCTATGTCCACGATCTGGGGACCAGATCCGGCTTGAGAGCTGGTACCTGCTTCTGCCATGGCCTGTTTGCTGATTGGTTCTGTGAGAATATAGAACCAAGTGTTAACATCGTAATGGACAAAATAAATCCGTTGTTGTCCCCGTTACAACATTAACATGAGATGGATGATGAGTTAGTGGTTAGTAAGTGCATGAAGACCGTGTGTGTAGTTAGTGCTTGTGTTGTCCTAGGAGACTACTGCAGTTAGTAAGTGGGTACGGATTTACACATTGGGGTCGGGGGGTTTATTACAGGCCCTAGGCTGCCAAATGCAGTGAGTGGGCTTTGCCTTCGGTTTCGGAGAGTCTCTACAGAGCCTTCTCGGTGTCGTGGTTTGCAGATGAGGCCTTTTTGGGACCCATTTACAATTGATTACATGTACGCTCTTGGGTTTTGGTGTGTACATGAGTGTCGAGAACGAGTGAAATCTGGCAGTATGCGTCGCTGCGTTATGCTGTTTAAGTTGTGGCCTCAGCGTAGCTACTTGTGCCATCAAGCAAGCCTTAGGCACCCAAATTTGTCTTGATTGTGGGCTTGCCTTCATCGACTTCTTGGGCACCCAAATAGATTTTACTTTAGCAGAAGAATTTCTGAAAGACTTCTTATTAGCGTTGCGTTGTTGGTCACTAATAAGAGGCTTTGTCCCTGTAGTTGACGGTGGTGCAACCAGTCGTTCGCCTTTCCGCACCCATACCTGGTCTGTTTTCTGGGCTGTTCTGCTGCGCAGGTACTTTTGATCTCTGACATAGGTAGTACCCTGCTTCTTCTGCCTTTGATCCACCTTGGGTCGCTGCTTCCTTCTAGCCTTTGGAAAAGAAGGGAGTTCCGTTGCATTCCTGACTCCTTTTTTGCAAATATCATTCCTCTGCAACACATAGTTTTGGACAAGAACAGCAGGGTCATCTTCATGTGTACCCCTGGAAGGACCAGGAGTCTGTGCCTTTCCTAGTTCCTTGAGTGCTCCATTGTCTAATTCTACTGTAACTCGACTATGATTGACCCAAACCTGGAGAAGTCCACATCTTAGGTTTAGATTGACTGCTTGGTCATAGATCCAATCCTGACCCAAGACGAGAGGTTCAGTGAGATCCTCATCTTGACACACTAGTACTTTAACGGTCATTGCCTCCTCGTGAATGTAGAGGGGGAGTTCCACCTCGCCCATGCAAGGGGTTTCCACGCCTCCCAATCCTATGAGGTATGCTTCCACAGGTTGGACAGTTAACTGTAACTGTTGACAGTAAGACATTCTAACAGCACTAGTGGCTGCACCTGAGTCAATCAAGGCTCTTACAGTCCTTGCATTTTTCCCTTGTCCTATATCTAGGGTTACGAAAGGACGTCGATCAGTTATCCTAGGTGAGCTGGTTCCTGCGACTTCACACATTGCCACATGATATCCTTGATCTGCATAGTCATTTGTCCTAGGCTGCTCTCTACCTTGCCTACGTAATTTCATCCTTCTAATGCGTTCTAAAGCTTCTGCTTGAGCTTCTTCTCGCACTCGCTTTTCTTCCTCTTTGCGTTTCTTAGCAGTATTGAGTCGGCTAAGCATTTCTTCCGTGAGGGGTTCCTGATACAACTTGACTCTGCAACCGCTAATATAATTTGGGAGAACATCACCCTCTAATGTGGCCAATTGTACTGCTCCGCTTGTGGAGATCCTATTGATGATCATAGGTCCGTAGCCTCTCTTTTCTAGCTTCCTCGCGTGTTGTTTGAGTGTATAGACTAGCACTAGATCTCCTGCTTTCAAGCCTTTATCCTTCACATGGGCATCGAAATATGCCTTCTGCCTCTTCTTGGCTGCGTATATCCCTGCAGCGGCTCTCAGTCTCGTTTCCCCTAATCGTTCCAGGTCAAAGATCCTAGAGGAGAGTTCGTGACCTGTCCATTCGTGTTCTTGTGCTACTCTCAATGTAGGGATTAGGAAGTCCAAGGGTAGCACAGCGTTTTGGCCGAATACCATCTGAAAGGGGGTGGCTTGGAGTACCGTTTTGTAGGCAACTCGGTATGCCCAAACAGCATGGTGTAGCTGTTTGTCCCAATCAGAGCGTTTAGTGTTCACTAATTTCGTCAGTACATTGCATAGAATCTTATTAGTGCTCTCAGCTTGTCCATTAGCTTGAGGGTGATAAGGGGCAGACTTCTTGTGTATTACCAAGAATTCTTGGAGTAGATTTTCAATCACTTCGTTCAAGAAATGAGTGCCTCTATCACTTACAAGCTCTATGGGTAGTCCATATCTCGTGAATACATTCTCAAACAAGAATTTGGCAGTTGTTTGAGCATCGTTCTTGGTTGTAGCTTTTACCTCTACCCACTTGGTGAGATAATCTGTTGCCACAATGATGTATTCCGCATGAGAACCTTTCGCTGGGGGATTAATAGGACCTACGAAGTCTATTCCCCACTTAGAGAATGCACGTCCACCCATCATAGGTTTCAGTGGCATCTCATCTTTGCGTATAGGATACTGAGTCCTTTGACAGATATCACACCGTTTCACATAGGTATGTGCATCCATGTGAAGTGTAGGCCACCAAAAGCCCGCAAATAGTATTGCCTTGATTACCCGATCTGGTCCAAAGTGTCCTCCTGCTACACCTTGGTGAGCAGTTTCTAAGATCTTAAGATACTCACTTTCATGGACACACAGTCTCAGGTAACCATCTTTACCGCGCCTATATAGATTATCACCTATGAGTGAATAATCCAGGGCTTCTTGTTCTAAACTCCTTTTCCTAGCTAGAGTCATGTCTGGGGGGAATGTGTTTGTCCGCAAGAATGATACTAGAGGTTCACTCCAATCTGGCACAATGGATACTTGATAGAGAGTGGCATGTTCCACAGGTGGTTTAGTGCAACAGATTGGGCATTCCTTGCACAACTTCTGGACATCCGCTTCCATAGTGGGCCAGTGCACTCCGAATCTCTTTAGAGTCTGTAAAGTTCGTTGTTTTGAATGGTGTTGCTCTAATGCACCTATATGTGCTAGTTGCAACCATTTAGCGTACTCATCCTCTTCTACGCAACAAGCCAAGATTCCTTGATCTGTGTGCTTGTACATGCTCCCGGCCATGATGTGATACTTTTGGGCTTTTACGATCTCTCTATTCCGTGTGTTTACCACTGGATGGTTGGGCCCGTATGTCAAGACTGGTACCAATGGCTGAGCCCACTGCGGCACCACCTCCAAATTAAACAAGTAAGCATCAGGAAGGTCATCTGACACTCCTTGTGGGGCTTCCCCAGATGTGAGCCTAGAGAGATGATCTGCTCTCAAGTGAGTCCTACCTTTTCTTACCACAACCTCAAAGTCATATTCCATTAGTAAGAGAAACCATCTTACTAATCTACCTGTATTGCATGGCTTGTTTACTAAGTACAACAATGCCTGATGGTCCGTAAAAAATTTAAACTTATTTGCAAGCAAATAATGTCTAAACTTTTTAACTGCATATACCATGCCTAATCCTTCTCGCTCAGTAGTGGTATAATTTCGTTCAGCCGCATTCAATTGTCTACTGGCATAGGCAATTGGAAGATCCATATTACCTTCACCAGTAGGTTGTGCAAGTACACATCCAATAGCGTAATTGGATGCATCAACATGAACATGGAATGGCTTATTCCAATCTGGTGTGGTCAAGATTGGTGCTGAACATAATCTTCGTTTAAGTTCTTGGAAGGAATTCTCACATTCATCCGTCCACTCAAAGTTTGTCAAGAGTCCGTACATGGGCTTTGCAATGACAGCATACATGTGTATGAATCGTCGATAATAACCGCAATGCCCCATGAAAGCTTGTACTTCCTTGACATTCTTTGGCCTAGGTAGCTCTGCTATGGCTCGCACTTTCTCTTCGTCAGTAGATATGCCATTCTTTGACACTATGTGTCCTAGAATCTTGCCTTGCCTGACCATAAAAACGCACTTTTCTGGGTTCAGGCAGACTTGGTATTCTCTACATTTGTCAAAGATTTGTTTGAGTTCAGGAATATGAGTTTATCTAACATTGGAGTGAGCACAAAGATCATCAACATAGACTTCTAAACTCTTCCTCAGGAACTCCTTAAACACGTGGCACATCAGCCTCTGGAAGGTGGCTGGTGCATTGGTAAGCCCAAATGGCATTACTCTAAAAGCAAAAATGCCCCATTCTGTGGCAAAGGCTGTCTTATGCTGATCCTCTGGAGCTATGGCTACTTGATTGTAGCCCGAAAATCCATCAAGGAAGCTGTACACTTCCTTGCCTGCCACTCTTTCTAAGAGATGCTCTGTGATGGGAAGCGGATAGTTATCTCGAATCGTGGCGGCATTAACCTTTTTCAAGTTAATGCACACACGCAGCTTGCCATTCTTCTTGGGCACCACTACGATAGGGGATACCCATTCAGTGTGCTCAATTTCATAGATAAATCCAGCTTCGACCAATCTATCTATCTCTTCCTTGATCTTAGCAGCATAGTTATCGTTATATGTATATGGCTTTTGCTTAGAGGGTTTAGCATCTGAGGTCATGGGAATGGTGTGTGAGCATATATCAGGGTCAACACCTTTCAAATCCTTGTAACTCCAAGCGAATACATCTCTGTATTCTCTTAGCAAGGCAATCAATTCATGCTCTTCTTCTTCTGTCAGATCATGGCCTATATACGTGCATCTCTCCTCTCCTTCTTCTACGGCCACTACTATTTTCTTGGTGGTTTCTTTGTTATCATAGGCCTCTCCTGATTGTGCTTCTCGTTTAGGCATTCTTATCATGACTCTCCTGTCATCTATCTCATACTTCTTAAAATTTTCCGGGACCTCAAACAAAGATTCTTCCTCCTCTGGTGAGACTTCTTTCTTCTTTCGTTTCTTTCCTTCTTCCTTCGGGGTCATATGCGTTGCTAATCTTACATCATTTGTAACCTCTCCATGCCTCTGGGGTTGAAATTCTACTTCATGGAAGTATTCTTCATCTGATGCAAATGGTGGGTCCATAATGATTGACTCTAGATCGGAGTCACTTGCATCCTCAAATGCAACGGGGCTAGGTTCGCATTCTTCTAAAACTGCCTCTCCCATGATCGGCTCTATGGAGAAGACTGAAATATCATAGCCATCCTCATCACAGTGAGGTGTCCATTGTTCTTCATTGATGGCTACGTCCATTGTTGCTAAAATTTCCGCCCAGCCATGGGGTTCAAACTCCTCATCTGGAAAGACTATAGGTGCATAGGCTGGGTCTTGAATGGGTCTATGAGTTTCGTTCGCACCTACCTCTCTGGCTTTCTCTCTCTTCTCTTCTTCTACTGCTACCTTGCACATCCATAAGTGAGTATCTTCATGCATCCATAGGATCTCGACCCTATGGAATGCACCGATTCTGTATCATCTTTGGCTCTATGGATGGGATTCCATTGGATAGGAGGGACATCTCTATGGGAATAATCCTTGAGATTGACTTTGGTTGTAACACCTAAGTGCTGCAGGTACAAAGAATTGGTCCCCCAATCCTGTACCACTTGCAACTGTCGCATGAATGGTCTTCCTAAAATCATTTCATAGGCATGATTTTTGCTGAAATCACATATGGCAAAGGTATGTTCAAACTCGACACCACAAGTGGTGAGAGTTATTCCTTCTAGCAATCCTAGGGGTCTCTCTATGTGACCATCGGCCATTTGCAATTTCATTCTCGTCGGTCTGAGTGCCGGCTTGCCCCAACGCTTCCATAAGGAGGTGGTGGCAATTGCAACTCCTGCACCTGAGTCCAAAATTGCCTTGGTGGTGTACTCTTGGTAGGTGATGGGAAGGTAGGTGTTCCCTTCTTCACCTTCACACATATCTCCTATCTTATCCAAGGGAATTTCTGGCACTGTCCTATGGGATCCTACCTTGGAACGAGGTTTTGCAACTTCAGCTACCTGACTAGCTACATATTTTCGCACGTTTGGTCTATCCTTGGTCAGTTCTTCCAAAGTGAGATCGCGTTGCACCTTGGTGTTCATTACTACTCCCGTGTTCCTTGGTATGACTGAGTCGTCGTTCCTTACCATGACTGTGGGTGCTCTCATACATGTGGACTTTGCTTCCCATGGGCCTGTGAAGTGGGGTAGCTCTTGTATGGAATTAGACTCAAAGTCCAATCTCTCGTGAGACTGAGTACTCTCATGTTCCCCGTAAATAGATGGGATGTCTTGTGGGAATTGGTCATGTGCATCGTCCACAAGTTCAAAAGGAGGGGCGACCTCGCTTTCGTTATCCCATTTGTCTTCTTGAATCTCTCGTAGGAAGTCTGGTGCAAACCGATTCATCGAAGAAGAAGTGTCTGGCTCCGTAGAATTAGGCGCATAAGCAACCTGGGAAGGATGGCTTATTCTATCGTTGGCTCTCTCCTTGCTCTCATAAATGGTTGGAGCACAAGCTTCTTGGGGAGGATTGCTTATTCTGTTACTCTTCCGAGTAGGCTCATACACTCTCTGGGAAGGAATGTGGGTCACCTGTGGAGGTACATAAGCTTTCGGGGGAGGCTCATGTGACTTTTGGGGGGGAAGATAAGCTTCTTGAGGAGGCACATGGGCTTCCTGAGGAGGCTGGCTTATCAGTTCTCTTGCCCTCTCCTTTCGTTGAGGGGTAGATTCCTTTTCTGACTGTGCTATTGGCCTCTCTATTCTTTCTAAGGAGGGGAAGTTGTCTGGTTTAGTGGAAGTAGCCACATACACTTCCGATGGGGAATGATTCATGTTTTTGCTTGCCTTATCTTTTTCTTGATTTTTTTCTTCCTTGGCAGATCTTGCAATTATTTCCTCTAACTTCTCTAGGAATCCATCCAAGTGTAATTGCGTTTTGGCTGAGCCCGAGTAATTGAAAAGGCGACTGGCTTCAAACATAGTCTGAGCCAATGCGACCATTTTCGCGCACAGTTTGGTTCTTTCTATCTCTAGGTCAGCTCTAGGATAGCACTTGGCATGATCCGTGACGTTCGGCCCTTCTTGGATTCTGGCCTGATATGCTTTGAGCATCATGTCTATGTCTTCAGGAGTGGGATCAGCTAATACTGATCCTACCCGAGGGGGTGGTGGAATCGTATGACGTGGTGGGGAAGGTGGTGGGTCAGATGGAGATGGGAGGGGTGGCGGCGGGGTATTGTGAGAGGGGATTTGAGAGGTGATTTCAGTTATCCTAGCTTTGGTTTCTCTTATGCTTTCCTCAAGTTCACTCATCTTTTTAGCCCATTGTCTTTTCATTCTTTCCCGACTATCTTTCCATGCTCTAGTCCTTTTCTTTGTTATACTCTCGGGTTCACTAGCCTCTGAGTTCTTATCCTGGTTTGTCTCTTGGTTTTGCTGCAAGGCCTGAGCTCTAGTGACTACCTGCACTGGTGCAGTGGAAGTGACGCTTCCTGAGGACTCTACAACCAAACCAATCACATTGATCGGAGTGATTTTTGGCATATTATTGGGGTTCTTTGGGCAATCTCGTAAAAGATGCTCTTTTCCACAATCTTGGCAAAAACCTTGGATAGTCACTGACTGGGGTTGTGTAGGTGGGGGCAAGGGACAATCACGAATGAGATGATCTCCCTGGCATCTGTAGCACGGTCCTCTTGGGAATGGAGGTCTTACTTGCCTAGGTTGAGGCCTAGGGTTGGGGTTTGCATACATGACGTTCGTGTAATCTGACTCCCAACTAGGTTCACTTGGTTCCTCACTGTAGTAAGACTCACCATGTTCTGGAGACTGCATGTAGTAAGCCTGGGGACTATCCACATGTGTAGAATCAAAGCTATGGTCACTTGGGTCACTTTCCGAGATCAATGGGGTTACTGGTACTATGGCCCTATTCAGGTTTTCTTCTGCAACAGCATACTTTACTGGAATCACGTTAGCGGGGTTTGGGGGCTGTTGAGCTAGTACCGGTTGGGGTCTCTGTTGGGCCTGATATTGTTGCTGATAGGTTTGTTGGGGTCTAGCATATTGTGGTGGTGGATTTTGGTTCTGGTATCGGCCTTGTTGGTAGGGCTGCGGATAGGGTTGCCTAACTGCCTGTTTGTTGTATGGGCAATCTTGTGCGGTGTGATTGGTGTATCTCCGTTCTATGGTGCAGTACTGGCTACTAGGGTTTACTTGGGGTTGAGCCATAATAGGGCAAACATTCGCCATATGGTCACCACCGCATGTATAGCATCTTTTCACAGGGGCAAACCTTGGGAATTGTTTGCTCGATACACCTAACTTCTGAGCTACCTTTTCGGCAAGTTCCTCAATTGATGTGGACTGCGAGGAAGAGTGACTAGATGCACTATCTGAATCTTTGTAGATTTTGGAAAGCTCTAGTTCTTCCCCTAGGTTATCCTCAATGTCAATGCACATGCGTACACATTCTTCTATAGTCCTAGGGTCCTTCAGATACACATAGGATCTCAATTTCGTACTCAACAATCCGTCAAGGAATAAGGCTACTTGTTTAGCAGATGTGGGTAGCTCCGACATAGGACATCTTTCAAGGTATTGCCTAAATCTTCTTCCTGCAAGTCTCACAGTCTCTTGAGGGGTTTGCTTGAAGCTGTGGATCAGTGAGGAGGTGTTGTGTCTTATGCCGCTCTTAGAGAACTCTATAATGAATGCCTCTAGGAGTTGATCTATGCTCCTGAACTGGCGTTCGTCTAATGGCTGAAACCACGTAAGTGCTGTGTTCCTAAGGGTTAGACCGAAGGCATTGTACTGCGTGAACAGATCCTCCACTTGTTCAGCTCTCAAGACTTGCTTGAACTCCGCCACATGATCATAGGGATCTCCTGTGCCGTCAAAGTAATTCTTCATGGACTTGACTAGCTGGGTGGGTCTCAAAGTTCTTGTGTGCTCTCTAGGCCTCGGCAGAGGGAATCCATCTACATTTCTTTGGTTCCTGTGGGCTCTATGCATCTCAGGTCCTACCCTATTCGTCTCTGTTCTCGTTCTTTCTCTGCCCACGGGGTTGGCGAAACTTACTTCTGGTTTATCCCTACTTCTATCTCTTTGTGTACCATGAGCTTGGGAAGTTCCAGCCCCAGGGTGACCATAGGATACATTTGATCTTGGTTGGGGGAAAATGAATTCACCCTTCCAAGTGTAGGCATGCCTATCATTTTCTGTCACCACAAAGATCCGTTCTGAAGTATGATCTAAGTAGGTCACTCTGCCTGGGCTATCCGGATCCTTAAGCTCATAGATCATGATATTTCCTATATCAGTTGGCTGATTGGATTTATACCTCCAAAAGGCTTCATCAGTTTCCCGATTGAGGAGCAATTCTATGCTCTTGTTGTCCTGGGGTACCCACTCAGGTGTGATAATCCTAGTGAGAACTGATTTACCTCGAGGGGTTCTAGGTTCTACTCCCATATTTCCTTGTTCCAAGTCGCCTAAGTCCGCTTCTGAGATTACATTTCCAAATTCATCTGTCCTATCAGGGTGACTAGTGACAACATATATAGTTCCTTCTTTGTCCAGGTATGCACCATTTTCAAACTTGACAGCTGGGTGTTCTAGTCCTATGGATTGGTCATGGTTTTTAATCTGGACCACGGATCTTCCTAGGCCGTCCTCATAGATGCTAGCACCTAGTCGGTTGGTCCTAAGATATTCCAGCTGTGTTTTGTAAGGGCCTTCTACCCTGTACAAATAAGGCACTCCTGAACTTCCCGTAGGTCTGTCCATGCCTTGAGACATTTCTGACTCACTGGTCTCAGAGCTAGGGTAGTATGAGTGGTGGCTCAACTGCTGGGCCCAAGACCTTGCAGTGTGATTGACACTAGCCTCTGAAGACCTAAGGCTTTGTCTCTCCCTTGCTAGGTGTCGTCCTGATCGAAGGTTCATATGCCTAACTGATTATCCCAAAAAAAAATTTTTCCAGAGTACAACCTCGTTGCCAATCAATTGGTACCAGTCACTTGATTCTTTTTAGTTAGTTATTGTGTTTATGGTCTTGTCTGATATCCCGTCGTCAGGAACACTTGAATGTTCTTCGTACTTTAGGTTGATCGTTCCACGTTAGGTTCTTTTCCTTTAGGTTATCGACAGTACAGAGATTATGTTTTTACTTGAACTTGAGTTTTTTAGGTAGTCTTCAACTTGATAACTGCCTATCGTCGCCCTGGCTTACTCCTATCTCTACTCGTTCTTAGCTTGAGCTAGGAAATGACAGAGGGAGTTGAGAATAATCCAACCTTACTTGTTGATCCCTTGCTTTCTGGTGCTCAAGAACCCGGTTCTCAAGCTTGCAAAGAAACCTTGCTTGGTACGCTCTCTGTTGCTCTCAATGGACCTATAAAAGTCCCACGGTTAGCTCGATGCTTAGATTCAAGGACACAACCCACAACTTTCATTCATGTAACATATACACATATTTGCATTGTGACTTTTTAGGAAAATAATTCTAAAGACCCCTGACTTTGAGTCCCCTGGGTATGGTCAACTTCAAAATACCCTCTCTGAAAATCAATGCATTATCTTTATAAAAAACAGTTGAGGGCGCGTAGTATATGCCACGAGCTTTCCAACAAGCCCAAGAGCTCAAAAATTGGATTTCGTATGAAAAAGTTAGGACTGTTCAGGGTTTAGGGAGTTAAATCGGGATTCAATACAAGCTAACAGTCAAACAGGAATACTCGAGTAGCTTGTGGCACGGCCTAACAATGCAATACTACACCCTAGAGTTTGTCCCACACTTAATCACAATTTAGACCAATCACTTTGCCTTGAAAATTTGACCTAATTTGCCCTTCTAACGCGTTCGCAAAGTCTGTCGGTCGCGATTGACAGGTCAGTCGCGATCGACGTGTCGATCGCGATTGACAGGTCCGTCGTGGCTGTCAGTCGCGATTGACTGGTCAGTCGCGATTGACGGGGGTTACGAAAAGTCAATCAGTCGTGGTCAAAGCGTCGTTGACTCTGTCGGTCGCGATTGATGAGTCGATCGCGATTGACAGGTCGGTCGTGAGGGTCTGTCGATCGTGGTCAAACAGTCGTTGACCGTGTCGGTCGCGATTGACAGAGCCGTCGTGGTCTGTCCGTCGTGGTCAAACCGTCGTTGACCGTGTCGGTCGCGATTGATGAGTCGATCGCGATTGATGACTCGATCGCGATTGACACGTGTCACGCGTATAGTCAGTCGGTCGTGGTCAATCGGTCGTTGACTCTGTCGGTCGCGATTGACAGAGCCGTCGTGGGCTGTCGGTCGCGATTGACGTGTCGATCGCGATTGACAGATCTGTCCGTCGTGGTTTGTCGATCACGATTGACAGAGCGATCGCGATTGACAGAAATCTGTGGAATTTCAAAAAACTAAACACATTTTTGGGAAGCTCTAGGCCTGTAGGTCATGGATATGCACTTTGTTTAGCAATTAGAGCAAGTTTTCAGTCGGTCGCGATTGACAGAGCTCGGCGACACACAGACAGTTACTCAGATTTCCGTACCTGCGCAGGGTGCTGAGGATGATGATGCGGCCTGTACCTGCAGAAAGCTCACAAAACATGCAAAAAACAGCACATGCAAATTCGCTCTCTCGCTCTCTCTCACAAGTGAAATGAGGGAAATGAGGTGGAGATGGGGATATAGTCAAAAAACTGAAATTTTCGCGATGATGGAGATGGACGTGGGAGATGGTGATGATGATGATGGTGATGAAGATGGTGAAGAAAGTAAAAGAAAATCGATGAGAGTGAAGAAAATACCTACAACTCCAACGCGTCAACTCTACGTCTTACCATCACACGCTCGTCCTCAAAGCTCGATCCCCGGCAACGGCGCCAAAATTTGGTGTAGCTCGGTGATGAGTAGCACCTCCTTTAATGTCAATCCGGGAAGACGTGAGGATGGTATGAAGACCTCGAGCAAGTGGCGGCACAAGTGCGTGAGTGAGAAGCACACTAGCATGCACACACATACACACACACGCGCACACACGGTAAGACAAAGAGTGAGGATCAATGGAGCTTTTAGATTACTTTCAAAATGCTCTTACAAGTTCGTTTCAATTACAATTCAACCTCAAAAATGAGCTCTCTAGCTCCTTTTATAGTTTTTGACTAGCTTTTGGCCCTGTCCAGACCTAGTGTCCGGCCTAGTTAAAAATTAGGTTCCAGGGCTTATTTGGGGGTTCAAACGAGATCTAAAAATTATGAAAATTGGTACGCAACTACTTCTAAGGCTCCTCAAGCTCAAGGACTCCTTGGCTTGCACAAAATGGAGCTACAAAAATGTGAAATGAGATTTACAATGATTATTAGTGATAAAAATCACTGTTGTTGTAGGGATTTCTTCTAGTGATCTGCCATACATATCTTCAAGCTCCCTACTTGCTCTTCTTCCCTGCATGTCCATCTCTCTGATTTGCATTAATGTCTTGAAAAAATATTGGCCTACTTGCCAGATCTTCTTTGACTGCCCTGTTTGCTTGTGCTGTCCCTTCGCTCGCTTGTGCTGTCCCTTCACTCTGACTCCCTTCTTTGACTTTCACGTCTTGTAGGTCCTGATGTACCGAGGCTACTGCCAACATCCCTGCAGCCGCCCTCAGTCTTGTTTCTCCTAATCGTTCAAGGTCAAAAAGTCTTGAGGAGAATGACCCGTCCATTCATGCTCTTGTGCTACTTTCAGTGTAGGTATTAGGAAGTCCAACGGTAGCACTGCATTTTGGCCAAATACCATCTGAAAGGGGGTGGCTTGGAGTACCGTTTTGTAGGCGACTCGGTATGCCCAAACAGCATGGTGTAGCTGTTTATCCCAATCAGAGCGTTTATTGTTCACTAATTTCGTCAGTACATTGCATAAGATCTTGTTGATGCTCTCGGCCTGGCCATTTGCTTGAGGGTGATAGGGGGCAGACTTCTTATGAACTACCAAGAATTCTTGGAGTAGATTTTCAATCACTTCGTTCAAGAAGTGAGTGCCTCTATCACTTACTAGTTCTATAGGTAGCCCGTATCTTGTGAATACATTCTCAAACAAAAATTTAGCAGTTGTTTGAGCATCGTTCTTCGTCGTGGCTTTTACCTCTACCCACTTTGTTAGATAGTCTGTCGCGACAATTATATATTCTGCATGGGAACCCTTAGCTGGGGGATTAATAGGACCTACGAAGTCTATTCCCCACTTAGAGAATGCACGTCCACCCATCATAGGTTTCAGTGGCATCTCATCTTTACGTATAGGATACTGAGTTCTCTGACAGACATCACAGCGTTTCACATAGGTATGTGCATCCATGTGAAGGGTCAGCCACCAGAAGCCCGCAAATAGTATTGCCTTGATCACCCGATCTGGTCCAAAGTGTCCTCCTGCTACACCTTGGTGAGCAGTGTCCAAGATCTTGAGATACTCACTCTCATGGACACATAGTCTCAGGTAACCGTCTTTACCACGTTTGTATAGATTATCACCAATAAGTGAGTAATCCTGGGCTTCTTGTTCTAAACTCCTTTTCCTAGCCAGAGTCATGTCTGGAGGGAACGTTTTCGTCCTCAGGAAGGATACTAGTGGTTCACTCCAATCTGGCACTATGGACACTTGATAAAGAGTGGCATGTTCCACAGGTGGTTTAGTGCAGCACATTGGGCATTCCTTGCACAACTTTTGGACATCAGCTTCCATAGTTGGCCAATGTACTCCTAGTCTCCTTAGGGTCTGTAAGGTTCGTTGCTTTGAGTAGTGTTGCTCTAATGCACCTACATGTGCTAAATGCAACCATTTAGTGTACTCGTCCTCTTCTACACAACAAGCCAAGATTCCTTGATCTGTGTGCTTGTACATACTTCCTGCCATGATGTGATACTTTTGGGCTTTTACTACCTCTCTATCCTGCGTGTTTATTACTGGATGGTTAGGTCTGTATGTCAATACTGGCACTAATGGCTTAGCCCATTGAGGTATTACTTCCAAATTAAACAAGTAAGCATCAGGAAGATCATCTGATACTCCTTGTGGGGCTTCTCCCGATGTGAGCCTAGAAAGGTGATCTACCCTCAAATGAGTCTTCCCTTTCCTTACCACAACCTCAAAATCATATTCCATTAGCAAGAGAAACCATCTTACTAATCTTCTTGTATTGCATGGATTGTTTACGAGGTATAGCAATGCCTGATGATCAGTAAAAAATTTAAACTTATTTGCAAGCAAATAGTGTCTAAACTTTTTAACTGCATATATCATGCCTAAGCCTTCTCTCTCAGTAGTGGTATAATTTCGTTCAGATGCATTCAATTGTCTACTAGCGTAGGCAATTGGAAGATCCACATTACCTTCACCAGTAGGTTGCGCGAGCACACACCCAATAGCATAATTGGATGCATCCACATGAACATGGAAAGGCTTATTCCAATCCGGTGTGGTTAAGATTGGTGCTGAACATAATCGCCGTTTAAGCTCATTGAAGGAATTCTCACATTCCTCAGTCCACTCAAAGTTTGTCAGAAGTCCGTACATGGGCTTTGCAATGACAGCATACATGTGAATGAACCGGCGGTAGTAACCACAATGTCCCATGAAAGCTTGTACTTCCTTGACATTCCTTGGCCTAGGTAGCTCTGCTATGGCTCCCACTTTCTCTTCGTCAGTAGATATGCCATTCTTTGACACTATGTGCCCTAGAATTTTGCCTTGCCTGACCATGAAAACACATTTCTCTGGGTTTAGGCAGACTTGATATTCTCTACATTTGTCAAAGATTTGTCTGAGTTCAAGAATATGGGTTTGTCTAATGTTGGAATGAGCACAAAGATCATCAACATAGATTTCTAAGTTCTTCCTCAGGAACTCCTTAAATACATGGCACATTAGTCTCTGGAAGGTAGCTGGTGCATTGGTAAGCCCAAATGGCATTACTCTAAAGGCAAAAATGCCCCATTCAGTGGCAAATGCCGTCTTATGCTGATCTTCTGGAGCTATGGCTACTTGATTGTAGCCCGAAAATCCATCGAGGAAGCTGTACACTTCTTTACCTGCTTCTCTTTCTAAGAGATGTTCTGTGATGGGAAGCGGATAGTTATCTCGAATTGTGGCTGCATTGACCTTCTTCAAGTTAATGCATACACGTAGCTTGCCATTCTTCTTGGGCACCACTACGATGGGGGATACCCACTCAGTGTGCTCAATTTCATAGATAAACCCAGCTTCAACGAGCCTATCTATCTCTTATTTGATCTTGGCAGCGTAATTATCATTATATGTATATGGCTTTTGCTTCGAGGGTTTGGCATCTGAGGTCATGGGGATAGTGTGTGAGCATATGTCTGGATCAACCCCCTTCAAATCCTTGTAACTCCAAGCGAATACATCTCTGTATTCTCTTAGCAAGGCTATTAACGCATGCTATTCTTCCTCTGTTAGGTCGTGGCCTATGTACGTGCATCTCTCCTCTCCTTCTTCTAGGGCCACTACTATTTTCTTGGTGGTTTCTTTGTTATCATAGGCCTCTCCTGATTGTGCCTCTCGTTTAGGCATTCTTATCATGACTCTCCTGTCGTCTATCTCATACTTCTTAAAATTTTCCGGGACCTCAAACAAAGATTCTTCCTCTTCTGGTGAGACTTCTCTCTTCTTTCGTTTCTTTCCTTCTTCCTTCGGGGTCACATGTGTGGCTAATCTTACATCATTTGTAAGCTCTCCATGCCTCTGGGGTTGAAATTCTACTTCACGGAAGTATTCTTCATCTGATGCAAAAGGTGGGTCCATAATGATTGACTCTAGATCGGAGTCACTTGCATCCTCAAATGCATCAGGGCTAGGTTCGCATTCTTCTAGAACTGCCTCTCCCATGATTGGCTCTATGGAGAAGACTGAAATGTCATAGCCATCCTCATCACAGTGAGGTGTCCATTGTTCCTCATTGATGGCTACATCCATTGTTGCTAGGATTTCTGCCGAGCCGTGGGGTTCAAATTCTTCGTCAGGAAAGACTACAGGTGCATAGGTTGGGTCTTGAATGGGTCTATGTGTTTCGTTTGCACCTATTTCTCTGGCCTTTTCTCTCTTCTCTTCCTCTACTACTACTTTGCACATCCATAAGTGAGTGTCTTCATGCATCCATGAGGATCCTGATCCTATGGAATGCACCGATTTCGTATCATCTTTGGCTCTATGGATGGGGTTCCATTGGATGGGAGGGACATCTCTATGAGAGTAATCCTTGAGATTGACTTTGGTCGTAACACCTAAGTGCTGCAGGTACAAAGAATTGGTTCCCCAATCCTATACCACTTGCAATTGTCGCATAAAGGGTCGTCCCAAGATCATTTCATAGGCATGGTTCTTGCTAAATTCACATATGGCAAAGGTATGCTCGAACTCGACACCACAGGTGTGAGAGTTATTCCTTCTAGTAATCCTAAGGGTCTCTCAATATGACCATCGACCATCTGCAATTTCATTCTCGTTGGCCTTAGTGCTGGCTTGCCCCAACGCTTCCATAGGGAAGTGGTGGCAATTGCAACTCCTGCACCTGAGTCCAAAATTGCCTTGGTGGTGTACTCCTGGTAGGTAATGGGAAGATAGGTGTTCCCCTCTTCACCTTCACACATATCTCCTATCTTATCCAAGGGTATCTCTGGCACTATCCTATGTGATCCTACCTGGGAACGAGGTTTTGCTATCTCGGGCACTTGATTGGCTACATGTTTCCACACTTCTGGTCTAACCTTAAGCAGCTCTTCCAAAGTGAGATTGCACTGCACTTTGGTGTTCTTCACTACCTCTGTGTTCCTAGGTATGACTGAATCTTCGTTTCTTACCATGACTGTAGGTGCTCTCATACAGGTGGACTTTGCTTCCCATGGGCCTGTGAAATGGGGTAGTTCTTGTAAAGGATTAGACTCGAAGTCTAATCTTTCTTGAGATTGGGCACTCTCTTGTTCTCCATAAATGGAAGGAAGGTCTTGTGGGAATTGATCGTGTGTGTCATCCACCAGTTCAATGGGGGGAGGAACTTCACTCTCTTTAGCCCATTTCTCTTCTTGAATCTCTCGCAAGAATTCTAGTGTCTGGCTCCGTAGAGTTAGGCACGTAGGCCTCAGGCACATAGGCTTTCTGGGTAGGAAGACGTGCTCTTTCACTAGCCTTGTCATGGTGTTGAGGGGCGAGTTCCTTTTGTGATTGTGCCATTAGATTCTCTATTCTTTCTAGGGAGGGGGGGTTGTCTGGTTCAGTGGATTTGGGCACATAAGCTTTTGATGGGGGATGGGTCATGTTTTTGCTTGCTTTATCTCTTTCTTGATTTTTTTCTTCCTTGGCAGATCTTGCAATTATGCCCTCTAACTTCTCTAAAAGTCCATCCAAGTGTAATTGCATCTTGGCTGAGCCCGAGTAATTGAAAAGGCGACTGGCTTCAAACATAGTCTGAGCCAATGCGACCATTTTCGCGCAAAGCTTGGTTCTTTCTATCTCTAGGTCAGCTCTAGGGTAACACTTGTCATGATCCGTGACATTTGGCCCTTCTTGGATTCTGGCCTGATATGCTTTAAGCATCATGTCTATATCTTCAAGAGTGGGGTCAGCTAATACTGATCCTGCTTGGGGTGGTGGGTGGGTTACGTGGGGTGTATTAGAGGGTGGAGGGATGGAGGGTGATGGGGATGGTAGCGGTGGGAATGTTTGAGAGTGCGGTTGAGATGTGATCTCTATGATTTTGGCCTTGGTTTCTCGTAGACTTTCCTCAAGTTCACTCATCTTCTTTGCCCATTGCCTTTTCATACGTTCACGGCTATCTCTCCAAGCTCTTGTTCTCTTCTTATTTTGGCTCTCAGTATCGCTAGCGTCTTGGCTCTTTTCCTTGCTTACCCCTTGGTTTTGCTGCATTGCTTGAGCTCTAGTGACTACCTGTACGGGTGCAGTGGAAGTGACACTTCCTGTGGAATCTACCACTAACCCAATAACATTAATAGGAGTGATTTTTGGCATATTATTAGGATTCTTAGGGCAGTCTCGTAAGAGATGCTCCTTTCCACACTCTTGGCAAAAACCTTGAATTGTTACTGAGTGGGGTTGCATAGGTGGAGGTAAGGGACAATCACGAATGAGATGATCTCCCTGACATCTGTAGCATGGTCCTTTAGGGAATGGGGGTCTTACTTGCTTAGGTTGAGGCCTAGGGTTGGGGTTTGCATACATGACGTTTGTGTAATCTGACTCCCAACTAGGTTCATTTGGCTCTTCACTATAGTAAGACTCACCATGCTCAGGAGACTGCATGTAGTAGGCCTGGGGACTATCAACATGTGTAGAATCAAAACTATGGTCACTCGGGTCACTTTTAGAAAGCAATTGGGTTACCGGGACTATCGCTCTATTCAGGTTTTCTTCTGCAGCAGCATACTTTACAGGGATCACGTTGGATGGAGCTGGAGGTTGTTGGGCTAACACAGGCTGAGGCCTTTGCTGGGCTTGATATTGTGGTTGGTAGGTTTGTTGAGGCCTAGCGTACTGTTTGTTGGTGCAGACCAATCACCAATTGAAGGCCTGGAAGACCAAATGATGAAGGAAGAATCAATTCCTAAAGTGTGGAAGAAGATTACATTCAGAGGACAAGAGAAGTGTACACATATGTACATTAGCATAGTCATAGATGACTTAGATCATTTTGTTCAGTAAGAATTATGTACAAATTATCTATAAATACCTTGAGAAAAGTCGGGGCATTTATGAGAGCATATGTGACAATAGTTAGATGTCAAGAATGAGGGAGATAGAAGTCATGAGATAGAGGAAAGTGAATTTGATTTAGCTCTCATCACTCAGCTGTAATCTCTCTGAGTAAATGAAAAGTTTTGCGCCCGATGTTTCTGCGTGTTCTCCTTCTACAGTGGATCAATTGTGAAATGCTTTTGTACAAGTCTAAGTTGAGAGTTGTTTGACCTCTGTGCAAAGTTTTAGCTTCCAATTGTAATCAGGCTGAGTGAATTAAGTGTAGGAACATTCATATGTGAAGTATGTTCACTGGTTCCTAAAACAGGCGCATATTTCGAAGTCAATGTTTTGGTCATTTCTCCTAGCACAGTTTAAAGTTTTGCATGAGTGAGGGCTTAATCTTTAAGTTGGAAGATAAGCTACTTATGTCTAGAAGCATTTTGTAAAACGGGTTCTATTCAAGGAGAACCAAGTCTTAAAAGTTACAGGTGTAAAGTCGACTGTTTTTTATAACAGTTTCTGACATAGGTAACTTGTGAAATCAATTTCTCAAGTTATACTTAATCTTTTGAAGAGATTCAACTTGGAGTAGATGCGCAATCTCTAGGAGATGATTCGTACAAAGTTTCATCAAAAACTTTACAGATTTGATAGGTCAATATGAATGAACAATGCAGCAGACTTTTCTGTGTTTCATCTTCTTCACAGATTTGTTAATTTCTGATAAGTTAGCAATTGATCCTCTAAATTAGTGAAGTGTTTGACTTACTCTTGGTATAGAGGTGTTCTAATCACAAGAGTAAGTTGTTCTTTTGGAGATTAACATTCTCCATCAGTGGTATCAGAGCAGGAGACATCAATTTGAAGAAAAGGAGGATCCCGACTGCTGCAGATTCAAGAAATTCAACACTTGAAGGACCAAGAAGTGAAAGCTTGGAGTCAAAGCTTGAGGAGAAGATTATTTGACATCAAGAAAGGCAAAAGGAGTTCAATTCGAAGTAAAGGTACATACATTGTTTGTAAAGCTTGAAGATTTCAATACACAGGTGGACACAAGATGGGAGAAAGCTTGCAGATTGATAAGCTAGATAGGGAGAACTATCCAGCATGGTCCATGAGGATGGAAGCACACCTCATGAGCAAAGATCTTATATCATTTATTACAGGAGATGAAGAAAAACCAGAGTTTGCAGATCCAAGTATTCCTACTAGGGAAGAACTTGCAATGTTGAAGACTTGGATGAGAAAGGATGCTCAAGCAAGGAGTATCATCTACATGTCTGTAAATGATTAACTTTTACCTCACATTAGAGGTTTGGAAAGTGCTACAGATGTTTGGAATGCCTTGGAAGAGCATTTCCAAAATACAACTAAGTCAAGGAAGTCCTCACTATGGGCTGAGTTCACAACCTTCAAGAAGAAGAGCTCACAATCAATTTCAGATTATGTGGCAAGGATGAAAGATATTGCAGATAGCTTGGGAGCAGTGGATGAAGATATTGAAGAAGAAAAGTTGGTAAGACAAATACTTACAGGTCTAAGAGGTGATGAGAAGTGGAAGCCTTTTATCTTGTCCATAGAGTTGTCACTTGATCACTTTACTCCTGACCTTAATCAATTGCTAGGACATATGTTAACCTTTGAGCAGGATCTTAAAGGAGACAATGATAGAAGTACAAGTCAAGCCATGTACTCCAAGGACAAGAAAAAGAATGGCAAGGGAAAGCAATCAAATGATGATGAAGGGAATTCAAATCAAGCTAACTTCACAAAAGGGAAGACAAATTTCAGAGGTAAAGGAAGAGGAGGTAAGAACAAAGATAATGCTAAAGCTTGTTGGATTTGTGGCAGAACAAATCATTTGGCAAATGATTGTTGGTATAACAATCAAAGTGGAGGATACAACAATCAGAGTTATAATCAAAGAGGTAGAGGAGGCAGAAACCAAAGAGGCAATTTCAGAGGAAGAGGTGGTAGGACATCATATGGTAGAGGAGGTGGAAGAAACTTCCAATCTCAGTCCTACAACAATAATTATTACAATTATGCATCAGATCAGAAGGATGACATGACTCTTATCTTGAATGCAACTCATGAATCAATGGGAGAAGATCAAAGAGTGTTTTATATTGACTCAGGGTGCAGTAACCATCTGAGTGGGAATCTATCCTTGATGACTGATATGGAAGCAAGGGTGAATGGACATACAGTTCAAACAGGTGACAATACCAAACATAAAGTGGAGAGCATTGGATCAGTGAAGTCAAAGAATGGAAGTACACTTCTGAGCAAGGTACTTTATGTTCCTACTATTCCTAAAAATTTGATAAGTGTAGGGCAAATTGTGGAGAAAGGATATGAGGTAAGATTCACAAATGATGGTGTCTATGTACAAGATCCAAATCAGGGATATAGAACCATAATTGCAGGTAAAAAGGAAGGAAGATTGTTCACTCTCAAAGTCCAAGGTAATGTGGGACATGCACTATTTACCTATGGAGGTCAAAAGGTGTCTGAATTAGACCTATGGCATAAAAGGCTAGGTCATTTCAATGAGAGAGCTATAAAGGAGATGTCAAAGAATCAGGTGGTGCTTGGATTGCCAAACATTGAAGGGCAACATATGGTGTACAAGTGTGAAGCTTGTCAACTAGGTAAAGCACATAAGAGTTCTTATAACAAATCAGGGTACAAGTATTCAAATATGCTTGAATTGGTTCATACAGATGTATGGGGTCCCTCAAGGGACTATAGCATAAATGGATCCAGATATTATGTGTTGTTTGTTGATGATGCAACCAGGTGGATTACTTTGTATGTAATCAAGGATAAATCAGAAGTTTTCAAGACATTCAAACATTTTCATGTCTATGCAGAGAGGATCACAGGACAAAAGCTAAAGAGGTTAAGATCAGATGGAGGGGGAGAGTATTTCTCAAAAGAGTTTGATGATTATTTGTGGAATGCAGGTATCAAAAGAGAAGTGACTTGCAGGTACTCCCCTCAACAAAATGGAGTAGCAGAAAGGAGGAATAGGACTCTTGTAGAGTTTGCAAGAGCCATGATGAAGGAAAAGAATTGTCCAAATTACTTATGGGCAGAAGCCATTAACACTGCAACATACCTTGTGAATAGGTTGCCTTGCAAAGCTTTGGATGGAGGAACCCCTTATGAAGCATGGTGGGGTAAGAAGCCTAGTCTTGATCATTGTAAAGTATTTGGATGTATTGCATATGCTTATGTTCCTTCACAATTAAGACATAAGCTAGAACCAAAAGCAGAGAAGTATGTGTTTATTGGATATGATGATAGACAGATGGGTTACAGGTTGTGGAGTCCATCCACAAAGCAATTTCTTGTTACCAAAGATGTAACATTTGATGAGCAAAATATGTGGTATACAGGATCACCAAATGAGTATACAGGTGTTGAAGAAATACAAAGGAAAGGAAAGGCAAAGGTAAAAGTTTGTGAAGAAATTGTTGATGAAGTTGACTCTAGATGTAGAGTGCAGGATCATGTAGAAGAAGGGCCAAGATTTGATCCAGAATCAAATGAGGCTGAAACTTCAAGAAGTGCAGAAATCAGGAGATCTACAAGAGAAAGGAAAGAGCCTATAAGGTATAGTTATGATACATCTTTCCTAACAACAAAAGATTATGCCTACATTGTGAAAACAGAAGAAGATCCAACCACTTATGAAGAAGCCAAAAGTAAACAGAATTGGGAGAAGGCAATGCAAGAAGAGTATGATGCTCTACTTGAAAATGAAACTTGGGAATTAGTACCAAGACCAAAGAATCAGAAAGTCATTGGATGCAAGTGGGTATATAAAACAAAGAGGTTTGCAGATGGTAAGGTGTCTAGATATAAGGCTAGACTTGTGGTTAAAGGTTATGCCCAAACTTATGGGGTAGATTATGATGAAACCTTTAGTCCTGTTGCTAAGATGTCTACAATTAGGACATTGATTGCTATTGCTACTTGCAAGGGATGGAAATTATCACAATTGGATGTGAAGAATGCATTTCTTAATGGTTACATTGCAGATAAAGTATATATGGAGCAACCAGAAGGCTTTATGGAATCAATTGGATCAGATTATGTGTGTAAGCTCAAGAGAGCTTTATATGAGTTGAAGCAAGCCCCAAGAGCTTGGAATTATAGATTGGTCAAGTTCTTGAATGAATGTGGATTTCAAGCATCAAAGGCAGATAGTAGCTTGCTAGTGAAGGCAAGTGAAAATGGATATATTTACATGTGCATTTATGTTGATGATATTATTGTTACAGGAACAGATGCTCAAGGAATCAATGAACTCAAGAAGCAAATAGAGAAGGAGTTTAAGATAAGTGATTTGGGAAACTTATCTTATTTTCTAGGAATGCAGATTGTGTATACTCAACATGGAGTATATGTTTCACAAGAGAGATACTTGAAGAATCTTCTAGTCAAGTTTAACATGGAAGATTGCAGGACCTCAACTACACCATTGGAGGTAAATCATAAATTAAGCAGGTATGGAGGTGAAGAGTTCAATGATGTGAAGAAATATCAGAGTTTGGTAGGTAGTCTAATCTATGCTACCTTGACAAGGCCAGATTTATCATATGCAGTAGGTGTCTTGTCACAATTCATGCATTGTCCAAAGAAGACTCATTGGATTGCAGCCCAAAGGGTACTCAGATATATCAAGGGAACCCTAAGTGAAGGTTTGTATTATGGTTTCACTTCTGACACAAGAATCAAAGTGTTTAGTGATGCAGATTGGGCAGGTGACTCAGATGATAGAAGGTCTACTCATGGATATCTATGTTATGTTGGAGATAAGTTAGTTTCTTGGTGTTCAAAGAAGCAACATACAGTTGCTTTATCATCCACAGAAGCTGAGTATAAAGGAATGGTAGAAGCTGCAAAGGAAGTGATATGGTTGAAGACCTTGATGAAAAGTTTTGAGACTAATCATAGTACTCCAATAATTTTTGGAGACAATATGAGTTCTTTGTATTTGGCAGCTAACCCTGTTTTTCATGCCAGGACTAAGCATATAGAGATTCAGTATCATTTCTTGAGGGAAAAGGTACTTGATAAAGAGATTGAAGTGATGTACACTCCAACAAAAGAACAAGTGGCAGATATGATGACAAAGAGTCTGGATGGACCTAAGTTACAAAGGTTCAAAGATATGGCAAGTATAAAGAAGATAGAGAAAATCTCAATTGATGATTGAGGGGGAGCTGTTGGTGCAGACCAATCACCAATTGAAGGCCTGGAAGACCAAATGATGAAGGAAGAATCAATTCCTAAAGTGTGGAAGAAGATTACATTCAGAGGACAAGAGAAGTGTACACATATGTACATTAGCATAGTCATAGATGACTTAGATCATTTTGTTCAGTAAGAATTATGTACAAATTATCTATAAATACCTTGAGAAAAGTCGGGGCATTTATGAGAGCATATGTGACAATAGTTAGATGTCAAGAATGAGGGAGATAGAAGTCATGAGATAGAGGAAAGTGAATTTGAGTTAGCTCTCATCACTCAGCTGTAATCTCTCTGAGTAAATGAAAAGTTTTGCGCCCGATGTTTCTGCGTGTTCTCCTTCTACAGTGGATCAATTGTGAAATGCTTTTGTACAAGTCTAAGTTGAGAGTTGTTTGACCTCTGTGCAAAGTTTTAGCTTCCAATTGTAATCAGGCTGAGTGAATTAAGTGTAGGAACATTCATATGTGAAGTATGTTCACTGGTTCCTAAAACAGGCGCATATTTCGAAGTCAATGTTTTGGTCATTTCTCCTAGCACAGTTTAAAGTTTTGCATGAGTGAGGGCTTAATCTTTAAGTTGGAAGATAAGCTACTTATGTCTAGAAGCATTTTGTAAAACGGGTTCTATTCAAGGAGAACCAAGTCTTAAAAGTTACAGGTGTAAAGTCGACTGTTTTTTATAACAGTTTCTGACATAGGTAACTTGTGAAATCAATTTCTCAAGTTATACTTAATCTTTTGAAGAGATTCAACTTGGAGTAGATGCGCAATCTCTAGGAGATGATTCGTACAAAGTTTCATCAAAAACTTTACAGATTTGATAGGTCAATATGAATGAACAATGCAGCAGACTTTTCTGTGTTTCATCTTCTTCACAGATTTGTTAATTTCTGATAAGTTAGCAATTGATCCTCTAAATTAGTGAAGTGTTTGACTTACTCTTGGTATAGAGGTGTTCTAATCACAAGAGTAAGTTGTTCTTTTGGAGATTAACATTCTCCATCACTGTTGTGGTGGATATTGGTTCTGATATCTTCCTTGTTGAGGGTATGTCTGAGGGTAGGTTTGCCTAACTGCTTGCTTGTTGTATGGGCAATCTTGCGCTGTGTGATTTGTGTATCTCCGTTCTATGGTGCAGTATTGGCCACTAGGATTTACTTGGGGTTGAGCCATAATGGGACATACATTTGCCATATGGTCGCCTCCACAATTATAGCATCTTTTTAAAGGGGCAAACCTTGGGATTTGTTTACTAGAGACACCTAGTTTCTGAGCAACTTTCTCTGCAAGTTCCTCAATCGATGTGGATTGCGTGGAAGAGAGGCTAGAGGCACTATCTGAATCTTTTTATATCTTGGAAAGCTCTAACTCCTCCCCTAGGTTATCCTCAATGTCAATACACATGCGTACACACTCTTCTATGGTCCTAGGGTCCTTCAAGTACACATATGATCTTAATTTGGTACTTAGCAATCCATCCAAGAATAAAGCCACTTGCTTAGCTGGTGTGGGTAGCTCAGGGACAGGGCATCTCTCCAAGTATTGCATAAATCTTCTTCCTGCAAGTCTCACGGTTTCTTGAGGGGTTTGCTTGAAGCTATGAATCAATGAGGAGGTATTGTGTCTTATGCCACTCTTAGAGAATTCAATAATGAAAGCCTCCAGGAGTTGGTCTATGCTCCTGAACTGCCTCTCGTTTAGTGGTTGAAACCATGTCAGGGCAGTGTTCCTAAGGGTTAGACCAAAGGCATTATATTGTGTGAATAAATCCTCCACTTGTTCAGCTCTCAACACTTGCCTGAACTCAGCCACATGATCATATGGATCTCCGGTGCCATCGAAGTAATTCTTCATGGACTTAACTAGCTGAGTTGGTCTCAAAGTCCTTGTGTGCTCTCTAGGTCGTGGTAGAGGGAACTCATCCGCATTTCTTTGATTCCTGTGAGCTCTAAGTACCTCAGGCTCTACTCTATTTGTTTCCACTCTCGTTCTTTCTCCGCCCCCTGGGTTGACAAAGCTTACTTCTGGCCTATCTCTACTTCTGTCTCTTTGAATTCCATGAGCTTGGGATGTTCCCGCTCCAGGGTGACCATAGGACACATTCGATCTTGGTTGGGGGAAAACGAATTCACCCTTCCAAGTGTAAGCATGTCTATCATGTTCTGTAACCACAAAGATCCTCTTTGAAGCGTGATCCAAATAGGTCACTCTGCCTGGGCTATCAGGATCCTTAAACTCATAGATCATGATTGTTCCTATATCAGTTGGTTGATCAGATTTATACCTCCAAAAGGCTTCGTCAGTTTCTCAATTGAGGAGCAAATCTATGCTCTTATTATCCTAGGGAATCCACTCTGGTGTGATAATCCTAGTGAGAATCGATTTGCCTCGAGGGGTTCTAGGTTCTGTACCCATGTTTCCCTGCTCTAGGTCACCTAAGTCCGCTTCTGGGATCCCATTTCCAAATTCGTCCGTCCTATCTGGGTGACTGGTGACTACGTATATGGTTCCTTCTTTGTCCAAGTATGCTCCATTTTCAAACTTGACAGCTGGGCGCTCTAGTCCAATGGATTGATCAGGATTCTTAATCTGTACCACAGATCTTCCTAGGCCATCCTCATAGATGCTGGCACCTAATCGGTTGGTCCTAAGGTATTCCAACTGCATTTTGTAAGGGCCTTCTACCCTGTGCAAGTATGGCACTCCTGAACTTACTGTAGGTCTCTCCATACCTTGAGACATCTCGGATTCACTAGTCTCAGAACTTGGGTAGTATGAGTGGTGGCTCAACTGCTGGGCCCACGACCTAGCAGTGTGGTTGACACTAGCCTCTGAAGACCTAAGGCTTTGTCTATCCCTTACTAGATGTCGCCCTGATCTAAGGTTCATAAGCCTAATTGAATAACCCAAATTTGCCCAAGTACAACCTCGTTGCAGAGTCCTTTTGTATCAGTTACTTGATTCTTTTTAGTTGATTCCTCTGTTAAAATTCTTGTCAGATATCACGTCGCAAGGTATATTTGAGTGTAGTTCCGCACTTAAAGTTGATCGTTCCACGTTAAGTTCTTTTCCTTTAAAGTTCTCGACAGTACAAAGATTATGTTCTTAGCTTGAACTTGAAAGTTTAGGTATGCTTCAACTTGATAATTGCCTATCGTCGCCCTGACTTACTCCTACCTCTAGTCGTTCTTAGCCTAAGCTAGGAATTGACGAAGGGGAGTTGAGAGTATTCCGACCTTTCTTGCTGATCCTTGCTCTTTAGTGCTCGAGAAGTTGATTCTCAAGCTTGCACAAAGCCCTTGCTTGGACGCTCTCAATTTCTTCTCAATAGACCTGCATTAGTCCCAAGATTAGCTCCAGACTTAAATTCAAATGACAGACTAGACCACTTTCATGCATGTGACTCACCGACCAAATTATCTCTTGCCTTTATAAAAAACAATCCCAAGGATCCCTCAGTTTTCCTACCTCGGTATGGTTAACTTCAAAAAACCCTATCTAATAATCCTGATCTTAATTTTCACATAACCAGTGGAAGTTTTGGTTGTACTCCTCACGAGCTTTCCAACAAAACAAGAATCATAGCAATTGGATTTCGTATGAGGAAATTATGTCAGTTCAGGCTTCAGGGATTAAAACAGGGTTCAAAACAGTTTAATCAAGCAGGCAGAAATTCTTGAATTACTTGGGTTGCGGCCTCAACATGCAATGCTAACCCCGAGTGTTTGTCCCACAAATTGACCAAATTAGCCCCCTATTCTTTACCCTAGAAAATTGGCCAAATTTGCCCTTCTAACGCGTTCGCAAGTTCTGTCAGTCACGATTGACAGGTCAGTCGCGATTGATGTGTCGATCGCGATTGACAGGTCCGTCGTGGCTGTCAGTCGCGATTGATGTGTCGATCGCGATTGACAGGTGGTTCGAAAAGTCAATCAGTCGTGGTCAAAGGGTCGTTGACTCTGTCAGTCGCGATTGATGGGTCGATCGCGATTGACAGGTCGGTCGCGAGGGTCTGTCCGTCGTGGTCAAACAATCGTTGACTGTGTCGGTCGCGATTGACACAGCCGTCGTGGGCTATCAGTCGCGATTGATGGGTCGATCGCGATTGATGACTCGATCGCGATTGACACGTGTCACGCGTATGATCCGTCAGTCGTGGTCAATCGGTCATTGACTTTATCGGTCGCGATTGACAGAGCCGTCGTGGGCTGTCAATCGCGATTGACTGGTCGATCGCGATTGACAGGTCTGTCCGTCGTGGTTTGTCGATCGCGATTGACAGAGCTCGCGATTGACAGAAATCTGATGAATTTCAAAAATCTAAGCACATTTTTGGGAAGCTCTAGGCCTGTAGATCATGGTTTTGCACTTTCTTTGGCAATTTGAGCATTTTTTCTATCGGTCGCGATTGACAGAAGTCGGCGACACACAGACAGTTACCGAGAATTCCGTACCTGCGCAGAGTGCTGGGGACGATGATGCGGCCTGTACCTGCAAGACAGCTCAAGAAACATGCAGAAACAGCACACACAATTTCGCTCTCTCGCTCTCTCTCACAAGTGAAATGAGGGAAATGAGGTGGAGAAGGTGATATGATCAAAAAACTGAAATTTTCGCGATGATGGAAATGGAGGTGGAAGATGGTGATGATGATGATGGTGATGATGGTGGTAAGATAAGAAAGAGAAAAATAGGAAAAGTAAAGAAATTACCTACACGCCAACGTCTCCAATCTACGTCTTACCATCACACGCTCGTCCTCAAAGCTCGATCCCCGGCAACGGCGCCAAAATTTGGTGTAGCTCAGTGATGAGTAGCACCTCCTTTAATGTCAATCCGGGAAGACGTGAGGATGGTATGAAGACCTCGAGCAAGTGGAGGCACAAGTGCGTGAGAGAAGCACACAAGCATGCACACACATACACACACACGCGCACACACGGCAAGACAAAGAGTGAGAAGCAATGGAGTTCTTAGATTACTTTCAAAAAGCTCTTACAAGTTCATTTCAATTACAATCTAACCTCAAAAATGAGCTCTCTAGCTCCTTTTATAGTTTTTGACTAGCTTTGGCACTGTTCAGACCTAGTGTCCGGCATAGTTAAAAATTAGGTTCCAGGGCTTATTAGAGGGCTCAAACGAGATCTAAAAAATATGAAAATTGGCAGGTAGATACTTCTAACGCTCCTCAAGCTCAAGGACTCCTTGGCTTGCACAAAATGGAGCTACAAAAATACGAAATGATATTTACAATGGTTTTTAGTGATTTGGGTTTTTAGTGATGAAAATCACTATTTGTGTAGGGATTTTCTCTATTGATTTGTCATACATACCTTTGAGCTCCCTACTTGCTCTTTCTTCTTGTGTGCTCAACTCCTTGATGTCTGAAAAATTTCGATGGCCTACTTGCCAGATCTTCTTTGACTCCCATGTCTGCTTGTGCTGTCCCTTCGCTCTGACTCTCTTCGTCTTGTGGCTCCTTCGGTTCCCTGACTGCTGCCAACACAAGGCCCAAAAGAGGACCCAAAGCATGCGCAAGAACACACGTACACAGAAAGCCAAGATATTTGCCAAGAAAGCATTTTGAATTACTTTCATAAGAAGATTACAATGGGACGACAAAGAGAGCTTGGTCGGGAGGTGGCATCTAGGTGCACTAGTAGCCTGCAGTTGCGCACAATTTGGTGCCGCAGGGCAAACCTTCCAAGCATTTAAATGGCCTGGATAGAAAAACAGATGTTGTGATACACCTCCCCCCTCCCTTCCCCCTCTCCCTGTACCCCTCCCCCCCATCACAAGGAAGGAGATAAGGAAGAGAGCTGACATACACACTCTCACAATCAAAGAGAAGCACACACTCAGATTGAAGCAAGGAAGAATGATCTTCTTCTTCTTCTTCTTCTTCTATTACATAAAAAGGAATGTACAAGAATGACCTAAAAACAAGAATACAACTACTACAATATATAAAGACCAAAACCTAATGGCCGTGAATGAGTGAGCTGGCAAGGAACAAATGTGCCATCATTCTCGGTAGATAAATCTAATAAAGCTCAATGAAGTGTCCCTGCCATATACCGGCGTGACCACTATACATGTCAGAGAGATAAAAAAGTGATACTTGTCATCTTGGATTATCACATGTTGAGCTTGATATCTCAACACTCCCCCTCAAGCTCAATGCCATGTCCTCTAATCCAAGCATCTTTTGAAACTTCTTCAGCTTCTCTGCTCCAAGTGCTTTAGTGAAAATATCAGCAACGTGCTCATCTGTTCTCACACAAAGAAGATCAATATCACCTCTCTGATGAAGTGATAATGTACCTCAATATGCTTTGTTCTAGCATGAAAAACAAGGTTCCGTGCTACCTATATGCTGCTAAGATTATCACAATAGATGGTGATAGGCTTTTGCACTTCCACACCAAAATCTACAAGTAGCATCTCCATCCATGATGCCTCACATGCTTCCATTGTAGCACCTCTATACTCAGCCTCTATACTCGACAAAGTAACAGTGGGTTGCTTCTTGTTGTTGCATGTAATAGTTGCACCTCCAAGTGAGAATAGAAAGCCACTAGTAGATCTTCTATCTAGAATACTATCAGTCCAATCTGCATCGGTGTATCCATGAACCTGCAAATCTACACAAGCTTCATAAAACAATGCATAATCCAAAGTAGCACTTACATAACGTAGAGTACACCTTAGAGCATCCAAATGTGGCTTTTTTGGGAACCTGCATAAATTGACTTTCAAGTCCAACAGTGTAGCTTAGATCAGGCCTTGTAATTGTGACATATATAAGACTTTCCACAATTTTCTTGTACATAGTAGCATTTTCCAATGCTTCACCTAATGTAGTATCCAACTTCAAATTCTGATCTAATGGCATAGAAATTGGCTTACAATCAGCCAAACTATACTTTTGTAGCATATTCAAGGCATATTGCCTTTTCAACATACATATACCTGTTTCAGTATGTACAAACTCAATGCCCAAGAAGTAGCACAGCACACCAAGATCTTTCATGTCAACTTCCTGCATAAGAAGTTGCTTTACCTCTTTGATGCTTTCTTCATTATCACCACCTACAATCAAGTCATCAACATAGATAGCCACAATTGTGATGCCTGTTGAGATATCAAACTCAACATGTGATGATCTAGGATGACACGTACCAGTTTTTTGTTTCTCTGACATGTATAGTGGTCATATGATATATGTCAGGGATACTTCATTGAGCTTTATTAGATTTATCTATCGAGAGTGATGGCACATTTGTTTCCTGCCAACTCACTCATTCGCGGATATTAGGTTTTTCTGTATGTACTGATCTTTATATATTGCACTTGTTGTATTCTTGTTTTTAGGTCATTCTTGTACATTCCTTTTATGTAATAGAAGAAGAAGAAGAAGATCATTCTTCTCTGTCTCAATTTGTGTGTGTGCTTCTCCTTGAGAGTGAGAGTGTGTGTGTGAGCTCTCTTCCTTATCTCCTTCCTCGTGACATGGTATCAGAGCCAGCGTGGCTATTGAGAGCTCATGGAGAAGGCGACGGTGAAGACTACACGGCAAGGCATGGAGAAAACGTGATTTCACAAACGGCCTCCATCTGCTACAAAAATCGACATGAAGGTAGAAGACCTCAAAATATTTTCGTGAGTTATCCCTTAAGGGTTAATCGTTTTTGTCAGATCGAAGTTTCGGAGCCATCTCAACCTCCATTTCGAGCCCGCAAGGTGGGGCCCACAGAAAAACCAGGTCAGTTTCAAAAACTGTAACTTGCGTTGTGTTCGCGATACTCATATATTCCAGATCCTGAATTTCAAGCGATTCCATGTACTGTTGATACATGAAAACTGTGTTTTTCTGAGATCGAATTGTCACGTCATAGTGCGACAGTGTTCAAGCAGAAGTGCTGCTTGTAGTGTGTTGCGTTGTTGTGAATTGTTGCAGAAATGGCAAACGCAGATGGAATGAGTCAGCTTATGAGCGATAAGCTGGACAAGAACAACTTCCATGCTCGGAGATTCAGAATGACGAATTTCCTGATGGGAAAAGGCTACTGGAAGTACATCGAAGGAGAGAATGAAAATGCTCCACAGTTACCAGAAAGGAATCGGACTGCAAAACAGTTAAGAGCATATGAGGAATGGAATCAAGGAGCACGAAAGGTAATGTATTGGCTATCTATTAGCATACAGGATAGCATGATTGGACACATACAGGATGCCAAGACTCCAAAAGAGGCTTGGAACAGTTTGGTCACTTTGTACGAGACCAATACAAAGGCACGAAAATTGCAACTCAAGAACGAGCTGCATACATTGGAGAAAAAGAGCATGTCGGTAAGTGACTACACTCTAAAAATCAAAAGCATATGTGAGTCACTTGCATCTACTGGCGTGAATGTAGATGATGATGATAAGGTGGAAGTGTGCCTTCGTGGTTTAGGAGCTGCATATAAGCAGTTCAGAACTTCTATACAGACCAGGGAGAATATTCTGAATTTTGTTGATTTGGTATCTATGCTGATTATTGAAGAAAAGAATCTTGGTGAGGATTCAAACTCCCAAGGAAAGCACAGTTCTGAGCAGGTATTCTACTCTGGCAAAGGAAGAGGCAGAGGTAGAGGTTTTGGAAGTGGAAGAGGAAACAATAACCAAGACCAAGGTCAACAACAGAATCATGCAGGAGGAAGAGGACAGTTTCGAGGCAGGGGGAGTCAAAGAGGTCGCAAAAATTTCCAAAGAAATGATTCAGGTAATGATAGTAAAGGATGTTGGAATTGTGGTAAACCTGGACACTTTGAACGTGATTGCACGTTGAAGAATCAAAATAACAGAAGGCAACAAAACAACTATGCATCCACAAATGCAGATGATTCTGAGAAGTTGTTTATGGTTCAACATCACGTGATGAATACGATGTCTGCTGGTGTTTCAAAATCGAATGATAATGTCTGGTATGTTGATTTAGGTGCTTCAAATCACATGACCAGTCATGCAGAATGGTTTAGTAGTTTGCAGAAAATGCCAGTTCCTGGATATGTTGAAACAGGTGATGATACATCGCATCCTATTGAGCATACAGGAAACATAGCATTGTCTATGGAGGACGGAAAGATAAAACATCTCGCTGATGTGCTGCATGTTCCAAATATAACAAAGAATCTGGTTTCTGTTGGACAAATGGTTGACCAGGGATTACAAGTCAAGTTCAATGCTGATGGATTATATGTAGAAGAGTACAAGCAGGATGGACGATTGGTTGCCAAAGGAAACAAAGTGGGAAGGATGTTCACCTTAAATGTGAAGATTCCTGAAATGAATGCAGCCATGTTTGCAAAAGGTGCAGGAGTTATTGCAGATATAGAGATATGGCACAAACGGATTGGACATGCAAACTTGCAAAGGCTGAAAATGATGCAGTCAAAGGAGATTGTCCATGGACTACCAAATTTCAAAGTTGCAGAAATGCAAAAGGTATGTGCAGCATGTCAATTTGGTAAACAGTCAAGAGCATCATTTCCACATGACAAGCATGTTAGTGAGAATGTACTAGAAGTAGTACATACAGATGTTTGGGGTCCAGCAAAGACCACATCTATGGGCGGTTGCAGGTTTTATGTTACCTTCATTGATGATCATACACGCAAAGTATGGATATATTTCATGAAAGAGAAGAGCGAGGTGTTCACTCACTTCCAAAATTTTAAAAGCTTTGGTGGAAAAGCAGACAGGGAAGTACATTCAAACATTAAGATCTGATGGAAGAGGTGAATACATGTCAAATGAGTTCAGCAGTTTTCTAAAAAATCATGGAATTCGGCATCAACTTTCATGCAGGTACACACCACAATAGAATGGTGTTGTTGAACACAAAAATAGACATATTGCGAAAATAGCAAGAGCCTTGATGGCTGAGAAGAATATGCCTCATTGTTATTGGGCAGAAGTTGTGCATATTGTTGTATACATCATGAACAGAACTCCGACTGCTGTTGTACATCAAGTTACACCTGAAGAGAAGTTTACAGGTAAAAAGCCAAACTTATCACATCTGAAAGTTTTTTGCTGTATTGCATATGTACATCTCCCAGATGAATTGAGGACGAAGCTTGATCCAAAAGCAGAAAAGTGTGTCTCATTGGATACTCCCTTGAGCAAAAGGGATATAAATGTTATAACCCACTCACACGACAGGTAAAGGTGAGCAGAGATGTGGTATTTGATGAAATGTCAAGCTTCTATGCAGATGCCAAAGAAGGACTGAATCTTGAACCAAATGACAAAGAAAATGTTGAAAAATCTAGTGCAGAATCTCAAGTTTTGAGTGGACCGGATGCATCACCAAGCAATAGTTCCAACTCAAATCCATGGAGTGGAAGATTGCGTGGAAATTTCAGTCCAGCAAATTCATCAAATACATCCAAGAAAGGTAAAGAAAGGCTTTCTGCTGGTAGTAAGACAGGTGCAGGTTTTGAAGATGTTGATGGAGATTCAAGTGGTTCAGAAAAGAGTATTGATGAGGAACTTGGATTGCCCTCTGTGAAGACTCCAGGAGTAAGAAGGGCACATGCAGATGATACAAGAAGAAGTGACCCAGGACCAAGAAGATCTGGGAGGATGCGTAATTCAGTGCAACGATTGACATATGATAGTTACATGGCTCGCCATTGTGCCTACATGACAAAGGTAATACAAGATGCCGAACCTTCTTGTTTTGAAGATGCAATTGGTAATGCAGATTGGGAAAGAGCTATGGATGAGGAGATGGCTTCACTTTATGGAAATGATACATGGAAGCTGGTTCCATTGCCGCAAGGAAAGAAACCCATAGGTTGTAAATGGGTTTACAAGGTAAAGCATAATGATGATGCTAGCATAAGCAGGTATAAAGCACGATTGGTAGCTAAAGGATATGCACAGACATATGGCATTGATTATGAGGAAACATTCAGCCTGCATAGAAGCTTGACATTTGCATAGGAGCTTGACATTTCATCAAATACCACATCTTTGCTCACCTTTACCTGTCGTGTGAGTGGGTTATAACATTTATATCCCTTTTGCTCAAGGGAGTATCCAATGAAGACACATATTTTTGCTTTTGGATTAAGCTTCGTCCTCAACTCATCTGGAGCATGTACATATGCAATACAGCCAAAAACTTTCAGATGTGATAAGTTTGGTTTTTTACCTGCAAACTTCTCTTCGGGTGTAACTTGATGTACAGCAGTAGTCGGAGTTCTGTTCATGATGCATACAGTAGTATGAACTTCTTCCCAATAACAATGAGGCATATTCTTCTCAACCATCAAGGCTCTTGCTATTTCTGCAATATGTATATTTTTACGTTCAAAAACACCATTCTGTTGTGGTGTGTATCTGCATGAAAACTGACGCCGAATTCCATGATTTTTTAGAAAGTTGTTGAACTCATTTGACATGTATTCACCTTTTCCATCAGATCTTAATGTCTGAATATACTTCCCTGTCTGCTTTTCCACCATTTCTTTAAAAATCTGGAAGCGAGTGAATACCTTACTTTTCTCTTTTCATGAAATATACCCACACTTTTCGTGTATGGTCATCAATGGAAGTAATATAAAACTTGCAACCACCCATAGATGTGGTCTTCGCAGGACTACAAACATCTATATGTCCTATTTCTAGTATGTTCTCACTAACATGCTTGTCATGTAGAAATGATGCTCTTGAATGTTTTCCAAGTTGACATGCTACACATACCTTTTGCATCTCTGCAACCTTGAAATTTGATAGTCCATTGACAATCTCCTTTGACTGCATCAAGTTTAGTCTTTGCAAGTTTGCATGTCCAATCTGTTTGTGCCAGGTCTCTATATCAGCAATGACTCTTGCACTTTTTGCAAACATGGCTTCCACTTTGTTTCCTTTGGCAATCAATCTTCCATCCCGTTTGTATTCTTCTACATATAACCCATCAGCATTGAACCTAACTTGTAATCCTTGGTTAACCATTTGTCCAACAGAAACCAGATTCTTTGTTATATTTGGAACATGAAGCACATCAGCAAGATGTTTTACGTTCCCGTCCTCCATAGACAATGCTATGTTTCTTGTATGCTCGATAGGGTGTGACGTGTTATCAATTGTTTCAACATATCCAAGAACTGGCAATTTCTGTAAAGTACTAAACCATTCCGCATGACTGGTCATGTGATTTCAAGCACCCGAATCAACATACCAGACATTATCATTCGATTTTGAAGCACCAGTAGACATTGTATTCATCATGTGATGTTGAACCATGAACAGCTTCTCAAAATCATTTGCACTTGTGGATGCATAGTTGTTTTGCTTCCTTTTGTTATTTTGATTCTTCAATCTGCAGGCACTTTCAAAGTGTCTAGGTTTACCACAATTCCAACATCCTTTATTGTCATTACCTGAATCATTTCTTTGGAAATTTTTACGACCTCTTTAGCTCCCCCTTCCTCAAAGCTGTCCTCTTCCTCCTGCATGATTCTGTTGTTGACCTTGGTCCTGGTTACTGTTTCCTCTTCCACTTCCGAAACCTCTACCTTTGCCTCTTCCTCTACCACAGTAGAATACCTGCTCAAAACTAGGCTTTCCTTGGGAGTTTGAGTCCTCATCAAGATTCTTTTCTTCAATAATCAACATGGATACTAAATCAGCAAAATTCGGAATATTTTCTCTGGTTTGTATAGAAGTTCTGAACTGCTTATATGAAGCTCCTAAACCACAAAGGCACACTTCCACCTTATCACCATCATCTACATTCACGCCAATAGATGCAAGTGAATCACATATGCTTTTGATTTTCAGGGTGTAGTCACTTATCGACATGCCCTTCTTCTCCAATGTATGCAGCTCGTTCTTGAGTTTCAATTTCCGTGCCTCTGTATTGGTCTCATACAATGTGACCAAATTGTTCCAAGCCTCTTTTGGAGTCTTGGCATCCTCTATGTTCCCAATCATGCTATCTTGTATGCTAACAGATAGCCAATACATTACTTTTCGTTCTCCTTGATTCCATTCCTCATATGCTCTTAACTGGTCTTGAGTATGATTCCTCTTTGGTAATTGTGGAGCGTTTTCGATCTCTCCTTTGATGTACTTCCAATAACCTTTCCCCATCAGGAAATTCGTCATTCTGAATCTTCATGCATGGAAGTTGTTCTTGTCCAGCTTATCGATCATAATCTGACTCATTCCAACTGTGTTTTCCATTTCTGCAGCTATTCAAAACACTGCAAAACACTACAAGCAGCACTTTTGTTTGAACACTGTCGCACTATGACGTGAGAGTTCGATCTCAAAAAAAGACAGTTTTCGTGTATCAACAGTACACGGAATCGCTTGAAATTCTGGATCTAGAATATATGAGTGTTGTCAAACACGATGCAAGTTACAACTTCCAAAGCTGACTTGGTTTTTCTGTGGGCCCTACCTTGCAGGCTCGAAACGAAGGTCGAGAAGGCTCCGAAACCGAGGTCGAGATGGCTCTCGAAAATATTTTGAGGTCTTCTATCTTCACGCCAATTTTCGTAGCAATCTGAGGTCATTTGTGAATTGCGCTTTCTCCACACCTTCTCACATAATCTTCATTGCTCTCCACAGCCACACTAGCTCTGATACCATGTCACGAGTAGGGAGATAAGGAAGAGAACTCACACACACACTCTCACAATCAAAGAGAAGCACACACTCAGATTGAGGCAAGGAAGAATGATCTTCTTCTTCTATTACATAAAAAGGAATGTACAAAAATGACCTAAAAACAAGAATACAACTACTGCAATATATAAAGACCAAAACCTAATGTCCACAAATGAGTGAGCTGGCAAGGAACAAATGTGTCATCACTCTCGGTAGATAAATCTAATAAAGGTCAATGAAGTTTCCCTGACATATACCAACCTGACCACTATACATGTCAGAGAAATGAAAAAGTGATACGTGTCATTCTAGATTATCACATGTTGAGCTTGATACCTCAACAACCCCTCCCCCACCTCTCTCTCTCTCTCTCTCTCTCTCTCTCTCTCTCTCTCTCTCTCTCTCTCTCTCTCTCTCTCTCTCTCTCTCTCTCTCTCTCTCTCTCTCTCTCTCTCTCTCTCTCTCTCTCTCTCTCTCTCTCTCTCTCTCTCTCTCTCTCTCTCTCTCTCTCTCTCTCTCTCTCTCTCTCTCTCTCTCAGACCGCACAGCTCACGTCCTACTACCTCTGACTTCTTCACACCCACTATGGTGGGACGCGCTATTGCCCGGCTGCAGCATGGCAAGGCCCATGATCATTTCGGTTTACAGGCAGAGTACCTCATCTATGGAGGAACGACTCTCGCACCGCTCATTGCCCATCTCTTCAACCGTGCATTGGTTGAAGGGTTCCCAGACTCATGGACTGAGCACACCATAGTGCCCATTCATAAGTCAGGTGATACTATGGATCCAGCTACATACCGGACGATCATGATTGGCCCTATATTGGCCAAGTTATATGGGGCGGTACTAGAGACAGAGTTGAGTACTCTCGCTGAGAGGAAGGGCATCAGGGCTCAAAGACAGGCAGGTTTTAGACGAGACTACTCTATCATTGACCACATCTTCACTCTGAGATGCCTGATCGACCAGGCCAGGGTGAGGAAGAGGAGATTATATTGTTGCTTTGTGGACTTCCGCAAAGCATTTGACACTATTCCCAGGGATCGACTCTTCAGACGACTAGTTGACATCGGAGCTTCGGAGGAGATGATATGGGGGATCTACGCCTTATACGAGAGAGTATCTGGTAGAGTCAGATGTCCAGGGGGCTTATCTGATCCACTTGCTAGCACTATCGGGGTGAAGCAAGGATGCCCTCTCTCACCCACCCTCTTTGGTCTTTACATTGATGAGATAGTGGACTTCATACAGCAACAGGGGGGAGATGGCATTGAGGTACACGGGTCCACTGTCCATATTCTTTTATACGCTGATGATATTGTATTGGTTTCAGAGTCCGCAGAAGGTATACAGCATCATCTACACGACCTAGATGACTTTTGCAAACACAGAGGGTTATCTGTGAACCTTGGTAAAACCAAGGTCTTGATCTTTCATACATCAGCACAGGTACGCAGACATAGTTTGTTCACAGCAGCAGGTGGACCGATCGAGGTGGTCAGATCATATGTTTACTTGGGGGTGACATTTACAGCAGCATCAAGGGTCTTCTCTATGGCTCAGGCAGCCCGTGACCGCATCACACGTGGGTACGCAGCACTAGCTTTGATGGAGAGACAGTGCCACCAGGCATATTTTCAGGAGCCCCGCACAAAGGGGTGGCTCTTTGACACTTTGGTTACGCCAACGCTCATGTATGGGGCAGCCATATGGGGACCAGGATTAGCTACATCAGTATGGACAGCATTAGAGAGGCCACAGATGCTCATGATTGCCAGACTTATCTGCAGCAAACCTTCAGTACCACATGATTAGAGCAGATCTCGTTGCACCACCGATGCTAGTTGAGGCACTATTCAAGACAGTATGCCTATTACACAGATGCACCCACCTACTCGCTCTCTCATCAAGAGAGGAATAGGATCATTCGTCAGGAGATATGGCATACATACATACAGAGGACATGGGTGAGCCCTAGGGGTACATTGCCACCGAAAATGCTCTACTACCGCGAGCATTTTCTACATATATCGGGCACGGGCTTCATCGAGATTCCGAGATACATGCAGATCTACCTTCCCCACCACCTACGCGTCGTCATTGGGCAGCTCCGGGTTTCATCACATCAGCTCGAGATTGAGAGGGGTCAGTCCAAGGGAGTCCCCCGTGAGGAGAGGTGGTGCCCAGTATGCCAGACAGAGGTAGAGAGTGAGGAGCATTTTGTTATCAGATGTCCAGCATACTTAGACCTACGAGCACAGTTCCAAACGAGGAGTCATTCCAGCTGTGCATGACTATGGGAGACCAGAGACGCTTGGGACGCTTTCTCACAGCAGCATACGAGAGGCGAGAGCGGTCACTACAGCCCATACATCAGCCACGGGTGAGTACCCAGCAGACCATTACCCAGTTCTTTCAGCGAGTTGAGCTACATCAGAGAGGTCCATCTATAGGGCTCACGCTCCACCAGGCAGCAGCACAGAGAGCACGGCGCCGACCACGCATGGGCGGATATCGTCGATCACGACTATATCAAGAGGATATCTCACGCATCAGGATTGCCTACGACCACATGATGGAGCATAGGCGTACCACCACCCCCTGGGTTGTCTTCCTTCAGGAGGCACTCAGACCACCACCGATGTACCACATACTACACCCACCTCCACCCATCACCAGTAGCTAGGGCGTTTTACTCACATTTTTGGATCCCCCATGTATTAGGTGGCCACTATCTGCAGAGTCAGAGCCACGTCTCCCCAGCCTTTTCCAGCCCTATATAGCTTTGTGTAGCAATATACTTTTTATTTCATTTTATCTTCTACACAGGGTTACTACACTTGTACATGGTTTTTGTCTCATAGGCCAAGTTTGGTCTCCAAAAGACGTTAATATGACTTTCTTTCTCTCTCTCTCTCTCTCTCTCTCTCTCTCTCTCTCTCTCTCTCTCTCTCTCTCTCTCTCTCTCTCTCTCTCTCTCTCTCTCTCTCTCTCTCTCTCTCTCTCTCTCTCTGTGTGTGTGTGTGTGTGTGTGTGTGTGTGTGTGTGTGTGTGTTTGTGTGCCATCACCCACATTGAACACACGAATATTGGACTAGTGCTACAATCTATTTGCAAAAAAACTTTCAAGTAGTCTTTGATGCATCTTATGTTGACTAGTTGATAGTATGTCGCCAATCCACTCTCTATCATAATGTAAATATCTCAAAAATCCATGACCTTCACTTCATAATGATTATCACCCATGATACAGAACTGAATCAATCTATCCAAAACAAGTAGTGGATTCGGTTCAGATATTTCTCACTGCATCTTCCACATTTCCTTCATTGTCCTTGTCATACTTGCTCTTTACAGCATGGCGTCCAGTTGAATGGTTTATCATTCAGCACACTCCCACCACCCATGATGATGCCAAGAGATCTCTAACTTGGACGTATATTAGAGTGAAATTTTCTACTAGATAAAACCACGAACAGACAATTTCCTATCTTCATTAGCACTCACTTATCCCTCGTGAATGAATGAGACACACATCTCACAGCATGTGTTTTTATGACTCCACATGATCCTGTTGTTGATATCGGACGATGGATATAGCAAGTGCACTATCATGCTTTGCACTGCATTCAGGCATACACCAATCAAGGCTACAATCCAACTGACCTTAGCCAAACAAAAGTTGGTGATTGCATGGCCACCAGTGCACTTATAGCCAGGGTGGATGCAGCATTGCCAGACATACACTATCCTAAAGTGATGTGATAGACCAATTAAGGGAACATTTCCATCAAACTTGTCTCGCCAGATGAAAGCAAATGGTCACCTAGACAGCTGTGCAGTTAAGACCAGGAGGAATGCTATGGATTTATCAGAAACATGTGTTTCTTCCAATAAAGACTGCAAACTAGAAGCCATATCTTGTTGCCTTCAAGTACTTCTACCTAAGAGAGGCCCTGGACAAATTCACTTTCCTTTCCTTTTTAGTACACATGGGATGTTTGGAAGTGCATTGAATTACATAAACATTGATTATTTTCAATTTGTACTTGATGTTTGTTCATGCAAGCCAATCCCAAACAGCTATAAGTCTCTAAGGAGAAGCCATGATCTTTCCTTTGGATGCTATGCAGCTACAGTTCTTAAGACCCTCCCACATCCAAAATGAACATGAAAAGTCAGCCTCACATGAAAAGATTCAACTAAAACATGACTTTCCTTACAGAGGGGTCATTCAATTGGTTCTTGCTCCCCCTCTGTATGAGCACAGCCCTTGAGATTTTTCTTTGCTTCAACCTACAAAATGACTGAGAGCCAAATGTGTCATGATGACATACATGAGAAGCAACAGCAGTAGATGGTAACTGAAGTGACACTACGTTCACTACCCTTCAAGACTCCATTACACGTGGTTTTATTGATATCAACATGCAGATGCTTTTGGAGGTCACATCACATACACTTGCTCTCTTTCTCAAATCAGGAGATGTGGCAGAATTCATCACTTTGCCGGGTCAGTTGAAAACTTATGTGTCACACACATTCAATCATAATGTCCAGGCACAACTTCTCTTACACGTCAGGATGGAATTCAACCTTTTATTGCATTATTCAGAGCAATATCCAAAGAGATCATCCACTTCCATGCCAGCACATGTTCGGTTCTTCAAATCAACCACCTACATCCAAAGCCTATAATGCTTTGGTTTTGTAACAAGTGCTAAAGCTGGCCTCGTGAACAGTACCTACCTCTGTGTTTCACAACAATTTCAGCTCTGATATCTGTATAGAGAGAGAGAGAGAGAGAGAGAGAGATGAGATGAGATGAGATGAGATGAGATGAGATGAGATTATCTATTTATATCTGCTAAATGCCAAATGACTTGTAAAACCAAAGGGCTACAAACTGCCGAATCTGATGCAAGTTGCAACTAAGAGACCAAGAACCGAGTAAAAGTAGCTGGTGTGCAATAGAACGTGTGGAAGGACAAGAGACCCTCTAGCCAATACAGAAATACAAGACCCAGAGAAGAAGCTGACGCCGCTCAATATAATCTCAAGAGGTATAGTCCCCCATCTCAGAGGTAACTCGGTTGGTGCCAAAACTCCTCTATGTCATCCATGATGGACAACCTCAAGGGAACTCCAGCCTGGTACACCTAAAATGATCCAAATCCTCATCTGCAATTGCCAGCTGTGTTGGGATACCCTCGATAGTCATGGGTGTCTGGATCTCCATATATCTATTGCACAGATAAACAGAATACCCCTAGCGTGGGTGGTATCCAAATTCTGTTGTCTAGTGTTAGTGATGTTGGGAATTCGAGAATTGCAGAATCAGATGAACAGCACAAGAAGAAGAAGCTTGGATGCACAACACAAAATACTGTATGTATTACCAAGTGATTGTAAAAATATAAATGACCCGTTAGGGTTAAGGTCATATATACAAGCGGGTCACCCAGAGGAGGGGCCCTCCTAAGCAGGGAAAAAAGTGTCCCGACAGTTCTAAGTGTGTTCACACACATCACACACATCACAAATCCCCCGTAAGAGTGATATGGTGAACAGGAGCCAGCACTCGTGTATAAAGAAGTGCTAAGCTATGTGGAAAGAAATCAATCCACAAAAGGAAGTAAGCCCAAAGTTTCGGGAAAAGCTTCAAACTTCTCCCCGGGTAGAGCGCCTTTGTAAAACGGTCTGCAACAACCCAAACTGATCTCTTAAGCAAAGAATTTCTCCCTAACATAGTGCACCTCAATGTACTCTGTGCAAGCATGGAACATTGTCTCACAACTTCCAATGCGCTCTGACCAAGGTTGTTAGCAACGTTTTTGCAACATCCAAGGCAACGTGTTGCCAACATTTGCCCTAAACATTGCTAAAACTTGCAAACCTTTCTTTTTTTTTTGGCATATTTTTTTAAATTTTGGCACCCTACTATGTACTATCATCTAGTATGTAGTATGTACTATCATCTAGTATGTAGTATGTACTATATCAAACTTATCATGATTCATTCTAAATTCACAATGCACATTGCACAAATAATCATTGTCATTCTAAAATTTAAATTCACATTGCACATGTGACATTCCATATTCAACCAATTAAACCTTAAAGATTTAGGTCATGACCAATCATCAATGTCTAGATAGTAGACTCCATCAAGATTCAAGATTTAAAGCATGACACATACAAAGAGTTATGACAAGTGGATGAGTCACAAATCATATATAAAATATGTCAAAGAGTCAACTCAAAACTATGACATCAAACACTGTCATAAATGATACATCATACCTAAGTCCACTAAATAGTCAAACAATAAACTATCGACAATCAATAATACAATCAATATGAAGTAAATCATAAATCATGATCAATCATCAATCCTCAAAATCCTCTGAGTCACTATCATCATCATCATCATCATCATCATGTGGTGCCTGACTAGTAGATGCCTCCATCCGACTAGTAGATGGGCTTGGTACAGTACGTGCACTATGACTAGCACAAGTCTGAGATGCCCTCGTATCATGCTTCGGCACGATCAACTCCTCATAAAGCATATCATATAGATCAAGGTCCTCTACCGGAATGGTAGGCATATCATGGATCCTCTCAATATCAAGGTCATCGACGTTGACCCGCCAAACCTCTGCTGAGTGGCCACCATGCTCCAACAAACGCAAGTTGTAGTGGCAATATACAAGCCGCTCCAACTGCAGTGTAGATAGCCTATTGCTCTTCTTTGTGTGGAAGAGGGCCCATGTACTCTGGTTCCTTTTCACAAGGACTAGTACATGGTTCCTTTCACAAGGACGAGCACTACAGTCTTGTGAAAGTATGCGAATGGCTAACTGTCTCTGCATAATAAAAGAGAAATCTTTGGAGTTCATTAAAAAATAAAGATTCAAGAGGAATGAATTATTAGTTAAAACTTAAAACTTAAACTAAATAGTGAGTAATAGAGTATGAAGTCATGACTTACTAGCTCAAGCGTACCAACACCATATCTGTCCCACCATATCACAGGAATCAATTGCATGCTTTTCAAGCATGCAGTGTCTCTACCGAAAAGTACTTCTTTATTCTGGAACTGGGTGAGCTGAATCTCTAGCTTCCCGCGTAGCTCCACATCATAAGCTCATTACAATCGATCTACATATTCATTCCAAGCTTTCACAAGCTCCATATCCAATGATTGTTCTGTAGATCTCCATAAAGGGTGTAGTAGATTGGTCATCCCATGTATAGGGCGATGAAACCAATCCAAGCTCTTCCTCCATACTCCTTTTATTTCCTCTATCCTATGGATAGAAAACAAATCAAGTTAGAAGAAGAACAATAAGAATGTTGAAAACTTAAATGCACATGTGGCATGCCACATACACATGTGACCATGTCACGACTCTCAAACAAATGTGACATATCACATACACAATGTGATTGTGAATGCACAATGCATATATATCAAGACTCAAAAGTCATACACAACTTACATGGAACATAAATAATAATACATAGGTCATGATTCATACACAATGCATGTATGTATTATGTATTATGTATTATGTGACATACACATGTGATATATATGATAAATGTAACATGATATGTCATGACTCAATGGTAAATGCTCAAGCCTCATACATACTACACAAATGTCATGTGACATTTGACGTACACAATGCGCATGCCACATAATGGCATATACAATGCACACATTAAAAATAAAATATAGTTACCAAGATCCAACTTAGCTCTTCAATGTCAAATAAGGACATCTCTGAGTAGACTCTCCGACACGGTCCATGAACTCATATACAAGTCCAAGCGTGCAGCCCTCTCTATTTGCTATGTGTATGAGTGAATATAAGGGTTGTAAAGCCCGCACTAATCCCTCCACATTCCTCTAGAAATTGTCATCCAAACATGTATGTCGTACAAGCTCTACCTTTGGACTAGTATATCCATCCCAAGCTATCCAATCAAGTGATACGACTGTCTGCATCAATGCTTGACTCACTCTCCCTAATCTCTCCATGACTATACACATGTATGCGAATCTCATCTTGGCAGGCTTAAGTCAATATCACTGTAAGACCTAAATAAAGCAAGGCTTTGGTCTCTTTGTTGTAAGACCTAAACAAAGCAAGCAACTTTGGTCTCTTTGTGAACAAAGAGACCGGTTTTAAGCAAGTGGTAAAAATGGTGTAAATCCATGGTATCTTCCCCACATCCTCTATTAGCAAATCATTGCAATGGGCAGTGTCCACACAATAGAGGGGAATTCTTCTTCCAAAAGCTTGCCAATAGCCACACAATTACTCCCATTATCTGTGACCACTTGGACTACTTTTTCTGCACCAATGTCCATGATAGCTTGATGGATATTGTCATAAATGAACCAACCTGTTTACATATAACAAAATGAATCATTAATCAATTGTTCACATGCACATGCACATGCACATGCACATGCACATGCACATGCACATGCACATGCACATGCACATGCACATGCACATGCACATGCAATGATAAACTCAAATTTCAAAAATCAAAAATTAGAAATTAGAAGAAATTCAAACTTACCTATTACCGTAGTACCAACAAGTGATGCATCTATGGCTCGAAGGAACATGCTCCCTTTGCAACAATGCACCAAAATGTTGTACACATTCCTCTTTCTCATGTCCGTCCATCTGTCACACATGATTGTGCATTCATACTTTGCCCATATCTCCTTCATGGGCTCAAGCTCTCTCTCTAATGCTTCCATTGTTCTTTTGAGCTCCATTGTCCTCAACTCTTCATAGGTAGGCCCTTGCCACCGATACCCTAATGATGATACCTTTTCAGACATTTCTCCATGCCAGTGTCCGTGCAACATTGAAAGACAACCCACATTGTATAAAAACCTTCATGATGGTTTGTGTGGCTTCTTGTTTACGTTGTTTTTGCAAACTAGCACGTACAGAGGCTCTTCCAAGAGAGCCACGTGGGTGCTCTTGATAATCATGCTCTACTCTTGTACTCTTTCTTGGTGGCTCATGCTCTATGTCAATGTCTATGGGAGCCTCATAAGCTTGAGTTGCTTGAGTTTGGGGATCACATGAGCCATATGAACCGCTTGCATGTGATCTATCTTGAGATTGTGAAGGTGTATTTCTTCTACCTTGGGATGTTTGCGCTGCCCATTGCAATAGCTCTTCCTTGATAGCTTCTGGCATTGGCTCTTTGCAAGATGCAACCCCTACACCACTAAATTTTGCAAGGTGTGCCTTGATCCTATCGACTCCACCGGTTCCACTATAGCCACAAAGCTTGCAAGTCCATCTTTCACTACCCTCGGAGCCCATCTTGCCTTGGCTTGTGACATATTGCCAACATGCTTGCTTTGCTTTCGGCATGGTGATAGGAGGGAATAAGAAAGGAAGGAGGGTTGGAGGAGATAGGAGGGGATAGCTTCTGCCTCTAGATGTATGTGTGTGTGTGTGTGCGAAAGTTGAGTCTTTTAGCTTTTACTTTCTCTTTCGGCTTGCAAAATGCCTTGATCCTCTCTCGAGTTTTTTGCTTGAAGTACCTCAATGAGACCGTTTCAACAAAACGGCCTCATTTGAGGCAAAAAAATTTGAATTTTGTCGCAACGCGTTGCGAACATCGCAATGTTGCGACATTGCATTGCGATGCAACACTGGCTCTAACTTTCAATAAAGATGGTGATGGAAGGAAAGACCAACACCCAAATCAACCAAAAGACATCTCAACCAGACACTCTACAATCGCTATGAAAGCTTCCAAATACTAAGCCTCATAACCAAAAGTGGGCCACAGTAGGTTGCCTTTTTGCTCAACCAAGATATACATGAACTACCAAGCATGAAGCGAAAACCAAGCAAAGAATTTCTCCCTAACATAGTGCACCTCAATGTACTTTATTCAAGCATGGAACACAACATTCCTCACAACTTCCAATGCTCTCTGACTTTCAGTAAAGATGGTGATGGAACCAAGCACCACTCAAGTAGCAAAAGATGTGCATAACTGTTGGCAATTGCTTGACACCTAGGCAATGCATGAACCTACTCATTTCAAAGAGAGCAAACTGAATATTAAGTCAAGCTACTCACAAGTAAATCAAACATCCTACAACCAGCTTATAGAGAACAATATGAAATGCATCTCCAACATCATAAAGACTCAATCGTAAACCTCTTTCTATGGGAGTGGCAATTAGGTTCCCAATATTCAAAGCCAAAATGTTACAATAATATGTCAATATATTTTGTTTGACACAAAGCTATTCCTGTATCAACTTGCATAAACTGAATGCCCAAATAATGATACCCTGAATTTGACATTTCAAAAGGGGCATGCAAATCAACCTTAAATTCAACAACATGCTTCACATTAGGACCGGTGAGAAACATATCATCAACATATACAACAATGATAAGTACATCATCTGCATGCTTGATATATAAAATGCTCTCAATTGTTGAACTGTTCTCAAAACCATGTCCTAGCAAGTAGGCATGTATCTTTTCATACTCAGCACATGGTACTTGCTTCAAACCATGTAATGCTTTCTTCAACCTACAAACTTTGTTTTTATATCCTTTCTGCACAAAACCACAGGGCTACAGTACATAGACTTTTCATGTAAATCACCATTCAAAAATGGTGTTTTATTGTCCAACTCATGTACATTCAAACCATGATGAGCTGAAAGCGCACAGATGCTATGAACAGCAGTCATTCAGCATGTGGAAGCCAAAGTCTCATCAAAATCAATGCCTTTCTTTTGAACATAACCTTTGGCAACAAGCCTAACCTTATACCTATCAACTGTTCCATCAAGCTTATGTTTCAACTTGTATACCCATTTAGTGTCAATCTCCTTTTTGCCTAGAGGTAAATCACATAAAGACCAAGTACCATTCTTCATAATAGCATCATATTCTCATTGCATAGCAGCCATCCAATTTTCTAAATTATGTGCTTCATCAAAATTAACAGACTCATTCTCATCTTAAAGATTATTGATAACCCAATGCATAACACTCAGATGCAAAGCACGCACTTTGAGAGTCTGAACGAGTATGACAGTACAAAGGCACATTTAAATTGCTACATCCCAAAGTCTACACCAGCCATTTAGGCATAGTTTTTGCCTCTTCTATGTCAACCCTCTCCTCAACAAGTGCATCATGTAAATCTGCATCACAAATGGAATGATCAGCATCATCATTTGAAACCTATAAATCCCATAATCGAGTATAGTGGTCTTAACTCCTCTAGATAGGCAATGAAAACAGCTCCATATGTCAGTATCATGTGTCAATACATCAGCAATTTCAAAAACGCTAAAAGAACTTACAAGACATCAACTACTTTGAAAATGCTAAGACAAAACTATAAGAGCAACAGCCTACATCATGGCAGATGTGAAACAATGTCTAAGATAAGATGAATGAAAGAACTAAAGGATAATAATAAATGCTATTAAACTGCAAACTGAACACAGAGAGAGAGAGAGAGAAGGCACACACATTAACAGGAAGGCTGAATGAAACCATTACAGAAGGACAGCACTGTCATAATACCATTAATATGTTACACCACTGCCGAGTGATATCAATAAATTTCATTAGATCCATCAAAACAACAATTGGAATCACAGTTATATTTCAATGCTCTCATTCATGTATGTATCTCCCATCAGAGTCATTGAAGGGCTGGTGGTCACTGCTGCTTGCCCATTTGTAACACAACTGCTATGCACTAGGCACTAGCAAGTCGACCAAAACACTACACAAAAATGTAGAAATCTCCCATCTCTCAATACATCAATGGCACCCCCCGTAAAAAAAGGGAGGGGTGACAAACTTTTTACAAGGCTTCTTGAAAAAAATTTACAGGAACAAAAAAAAGTATTGGGTTGAACCCCCCTCATCTCATCCTGATAGCTACACTACAGAAGGCTTTAGAAAATTACAGGAGTGAATTGCGTAGCTCGCAATCACCAAACTTACCTGACAAACGTTTCTCTATTTCACGATCGAAATGATCAGGTACCCAGGTCTCACTATACTCCATGATGGACCATTACAAATTAAGTGCATTCTGCCACCACCTGTAACACCCATCAAAAAGGCTGATAGACAGTACACTTCTGCCTTTGAGATGTGAAATGGTCTCTATTGTAGGATCCATAATTTCATCAGGATCAAAAATATCAAATCTACTCAGAATAGCTTCATTTGGACCTGTGACCAACACAGATCACATCCTTCAAGCTTCCATCATCCATGTCATGGATAAAATTTGTGCACCTTTCAGTACTCCAGAAGACCATGTCTATCTTTTTACAATGATATCTCATCCATCACGCCACTTGAAAAATTTGTACCTCAAACAATCTTTCTAAAGTGATTCTTCTTGCTTTCCCACTCTTCTCTGTGGGGAGAAAGGCATTTCAACTTCTCTCCTCGTCGGACTGTTTCTGAACTTGTCTTGATCCAACCTATGTGGGGAATTCTTCAATCTTTCCTTCTCAGCCTCTTTTTCCAACCTTTTTTTCTCCATTTCAGCAAGTTTTACATTCTCATCCAAGGCCTTCTTAAAGGTTTGAATGAAATTGAGAAGTATGGATGTCACTGGCACAAACATAAAGTTCGAATGATCACACAACAGCACCATCAATCACATAGCTACTTCCAAAAGCGGCATCAACTTATAAAATACCTTGCTCAAAAGGACAGCGTGCTGGATCCTCCCCAAAGTATTGTGCAAGTGAATCAGCATTCCGTCCCTGATCAAATTGAGCAGTTGTTGATCAAATTGAGCAGTTGTTATGATGCTCCACAACCAAATATTGAGAGGCAATCTTCTGAAGCATTGGATGAAGATTATAAGATGACTTACCACCTCTGCATACAGATTTGCTAAAGATTTCACTTCAGCCTCAGCTGTGCCAAGAAAAACTTTCAGAGCCTGCAATACAAAAGTAGGGATTAGCATTCCATTGTAAACAAAGACTGGTGTCAGTATGGAGCAGAATAAACCCCTTTTTCAATAGGAATTCCCCATTAAGGATGGGAGAGCCAGTACCTGAAGAAAATAAAAATTAAAGTAGCTCTCACGAAGAATTTTCAAGAGCAAGCATTAAAGCGAGGTATCTTCGCACATGATAAAACATGCAATCCTGTTTGTACCACTTACAGTACACAAGTTTACAAGCACCTATATATATTTCAATCAGAACTTCCTCGATGAACTATGGTAGACAGTTAATACTTGTATGAACAAAATCCCTGGAAAAGTGTCATTGTATTCAACGCATGAGAAACAATATTTAACTATGAAACAGTATAATGAAGCACATGCAAGAGCTGCACAGAGTCAAAAAGTTGAATGTCATGGGAATTGATCTAAGGTTGCAATGATATATCGCATACTAGCAATCAGGGTATCAAACCTCAGAATGTGCTAACTTTACACCAATGAAGTACTTTCCTTTGACATTTCCACATCAAAACAGAAATTAGATTTTATCCTTTATCCAGTCTGATAAGTGAATTCATCTAGGATGCTTCTGTGTTGCTATGATATTGAAGCAGAGATTTAATGGTGAATGCACATTGCACATGCAAGACCCCCCATCTCCCACAAGAGCAGAGACATATTACAACCTGAGCCAATTGGACTAGGGTTCAACAGCCCGTTGGTTTACACAGCCTGACATATCCCTGGTATACAACCTAAATGTCCACTAGCAACGGCTCAAAGGCCTGCAGGTAACAGCTCAAAGCTTCCTTGTCCTCCAGACAAAGATTCAAATCCATGACCTATGTGCCAATCTTGTCAACTCAAGACTTAGCTGAAATAAAGGCTCAACCAAAGAAATCCAGACCACAATCAATGTAAAGCTCAAATGCAAAAGGGGAAAAAAAAAAGGCCAAACACATACGGCAATCTCTAGAAATCTTTTAAATTAGGTTTTGCCTTTTTTACCAGATTTTGTCAAACAAAACTTCACCCTAGTTGCTTATATCAAAATAAAAGTAACTTCTTCTAAATGGAAGTTTAATCTCTGTACCACCTCAGTTAACATGCTGCTGAATCTTGACCATATTTGTGTATTGTTCATTGTTCTCGTGTATGTCTCCGTTTCTGCATATTCACTTCATATAACTTGTTTGCAATTTTTATTGTTAGTGTCTGCTTCTACAACAGCCTACTGCTTCTACTTGCTTCTACTGCTTCTACTTGCTTTGTTCATGGTAGAACCATTACAATTCAGATGCTTCTCTCTAATCTTTAATCAAATTAAACAGTTCATCTTGACAATCTTATCTTAAGATTTCATATCAACACTCATGAAGAAAATTTTCAAGTATTTGAAAAAGACAAAAGATTTAATACTTGAATTTCAACGGAAACAAAATGATTTCAAATTAACACAATACATAGATTCACATTGAGCAAGAGATTTTGATGCTAGAAGATCTACAACAGGCTTTGGTTTCTTTCTTGATAATTCACTGTTATCATGGTTAAGTAAGAAACAAAATACAGCGGCTACCTCAACATGTGAAGTCAAGTATAGTGTAGCTTAAACTGCATCTACAAAATGTATTTGGTTACAAAAGCTTTTACAAAACTTACATTTTGAAGATTCTCTACCTACAGGTATACTCATAAATAGTAAAAGTTGCAACTGCAGTGGCTACAAATTGAGTCTTCCATTCCAGAACAACGCATATTGAACTTCATTACCACCATATCAGAGAATGGATCATTGAAAAAAAAATTGAACTTCAATGTATTCCAACATACTCAAGATAATGTTGGAAACATCTTCACAAAGGCACTATAAAGAGACAGATTAGAGCAACATAAAAAGAGATCGAATATCAATGCTGCATACGAGTAGTATCTAGAGGGAAAATTGTTGGAAAATACAAATTGTATTTATTTTATATTATTTGAACATTCAAAATTAGCTTGTATAAGGCAATTTCTTTTTTTTAAGCAGGTTAAGAAAATGGGTCAAAAAAGGGTCAAAGTTTTTATCTCATCATCTTGTAGTACTTACTCGAAGAGACCTATCTAGCCATATACAAAACTTCACCATCCAAATAGGCTTTCGACCTAAAAGTTCAAACCCTAATTCTGATCAAACTATCTAGAAAAGTCAACAATCTTTAAAATAAATTGAGGGCTATAATATCACCCTGGAAAAAGCAAAGGTTCAATGCCTCAGAGTATAGGCGCCTAATCTGACTTCCACATCATCAAAATAAAGCAAGAAAGAAGCATGCATGAGTTTTTGTGAAAAAATATCAACGAAAAAGATGTTTTATCACCAGATTTTTCATTATGAAGCATACTCTATATAAAGGCTAGCTTATGGGCACATAGTTATCAACTTCTACTCATACTTGAGTGCTCTCAAGTTTGACTGCAGCTTTGGACAGCAGATTTCAGCTTTATCAGAAGTTGCAGCAGCCTTCTTATGGTGTGTATTCTGATTTTGTTTCTCATACTTGGAGTCGGAAGAGTTTTGGAATGGATGAAAGCTTCTTCTTCCTTAGCCTCTTCATCAACAACTGTATTTCGCACTCTTTGGCTAATATGAGCTATATGAGATAGAGTTTTGTTTCTTTACATACTCTCTTGTACAAACACTCTCTTGTCGCAATTGAAGTTAATGTGCAATCATTATCAACTTTGACATGTATGTTTCTTGTACTTTGTGTACTTGTGTGCTCTCTTGATGTGACAACTCAAACCATGTAAGCAATGGCACAAAGTACATAAGGTATAGTTGCGTAATGCTTTGAAGTTTGAACTATGTGAGTCAAAAACGAAGAGGACGTTCTTTTGAATCGCATTTGTTGATCTTCGCAATGACTTTATGCAACATCGATTGTGCCTTGCCTTAGGAAGTAACACAAATACCAAATGTGTAGCCCAAGTGATGGTTACATCCCTCATAAACTCTCTATCCATCTCAAAGGAGTGAGATGAAATTTGGAGCAGGGATGTTGATCGGTTTCGAGATAGATAGATAAATAGATAGACATACATACATACATACATACATACATACATACATACACACACACATATATATATATGTATATACATACATACATACACACACATATATACATACATATATATATATATATATATATATATATATATATATATATATATATATATATATATATATATATATATATATATATATATATATATATATATATATATATATATAGAGTACAAAAAGAGAGATTTAAATCGCGATTAGAAATCGGGATTAAAACGATTTAAACGTTTTAATTGCTGGGATTAAAAATAAAAATCGCGATTTTTATTTTTTTGCAATTTAAGTGATTTTTTTTTTGGGAACTTTTTGTATATACACATATAAAACATTCTAGTATATACATATATATCATAAACTTTATATATAATGCATGTAATATGGATATAGTGCATGATAATATATCAAATTGGAGCAAAAATAAAAAATTAAAAAAATCAGAAAAAAAATAAAAATCGCAAATAAATCGTCTAAATAATTCTGAGATTTAAAAGGTTTTTAGTTTATGAAAAAATCGTGCTTTTTTGTACTATGATATATATATATATATATATATATATATATATATATATATATATATATATATATATATATATATATATATATATATATATATATATATATATATATATATATATATATATATATATATATATATATATATATATATATATATATATATCCTCTAGTTAGCATAGCTGCGTCCATTTCTATCCTTTGTTTTCACTCAATTTTGCTCTCACTTCGTTCGCGTTTGATGAGGTAGCATGAATGATTAACTCTCAGCAATGCTCATCCCATGGACTCTCTTTGGCTCATTATCTACTCATGTACTTGAATTTTGGCAACCCCTCTAACTTGTGAGCTTTCCTTCTCCTCCTCACAAGCCCTTAGCATAAAATTGTGTCCATCTCAACTCATAGAAAACTCTACAGTGACAAAGCCTCAAGGCTCATGCTTCTAGCAAACCATTCCCCTTTTTTTGAATGGTTGAAGCTTGTTGCAATGTGTCATGATGATGGCTCCTATCCATGAAGCCTTTCACAAGCATTGTCTAGCCTTTGAAAGTGTGAAGGATAAGCCCAACATGTGTAGTTTGCACTACAAGTAACGTGGAAGGATACAAACATCTCGTGTCACTGGACTTCTCATCCATCTATGCAAATTGGGTTGAAAATGCTCTCCTTCCAATGGTATACCTGATGATATCAACGAAGAATATGGCAAAGAATATCTTCCATTGAAGAGGAGAAAAAGATTTGCTTCTCCAATTGAAAAAGGTAATGCTTCATCCATGGACACAAAGAAATCAGATGAAGAAAAAAAATTGATAAATTTTTAGAATCCGTGCGAGTCGATTGGGCTGAATTTCTCTATGATGGCTTGAGTGATCATAAAAAGAGAGGGATTATCAATATCCTTGTCAATTGCCCTCTTAGTACCTACTTCTTACGAGCTCCAGATGTGGGATAAAGAGGCAAAAAGGTCACTTGAAGCTTTATTTATTAACATCTACGGAAGCCAAACTTGAGGTAAGTACTAAGAAATTCTGATCTTTCTTTCTATATTATAGGTAAAATCATATATGTATGTATGTATGTATGTATGTATGTATGTATGTATGTATGTATGTATGTATGTATGTATGTATGTATGTATGTATGTATGTATGTATGTATGTATGTATGTATGTATGTATGTATGTATGTATGTATGTATGTATGTATGTATGTATGTATGTATGTATGTATGTATGTATGTATGTATGTATGTATGTATGTATGTATGTATGTATGTATGTATGTATGCATGCATGCATGCATGCATGCATGCATGCATGCATGCATGCATGCATGCATGCATGCATGCATGCATGCATGCATGCATGCATGCATGCATGCATGCATGCATGCATGCATGCATGCATGCATGCATGCATGCATGCATGCATGCATACATATGTATGTATGTATGTATGTATGTATGTATGTATGTATGTATGTATGTATGTATGCATGCATGCATGCATGCATGTATGTGTGTGTGATATATGTGATATTGTGAATCATGATATATGTATGACATGTCACAATGTGAAATCTTGTACATCTATAATATGGGAATTTTGGAATTATATCATATGTAATATGTATGTATTATTGTATGCGATCATCAATGTCAAATATGTTGATATATTTCAATAGTGACGTGTGTAAACACACTAGGATCGCCAGGGCACTTTTTTCTCTCTTTAGGAGGTTTTTCTTCCCCCAACTTATACATACGCCTATAACCCTAACCAATTACTTATCTTTGTACATTCTCTTGGTAATACATTCAGTATTGTGTGTTGTGCTCCAAGATTCTTCTTCTTCTTTATGCTGATCGTTTGCTTTCGCAGACCTCAAACTCCGATAATTGGTATCAAAGCAAGTCATCGCTTCATCTAAGGTGTCGTCAACACCCCTCTGGTCACAGTCTCAAAATTGCACAAAAATTGGAAAGCATACTAAGGGCAATTAGGAGTTTTTGCCTCCGAACGCATCATCGCAATGCCTCTGCAAGCAATTTCATCTTTTTATGCCAAACATAAATACAGTTTTCGGTTCGCCAATATAAGCGCCTCTAAGTCTGCTACAGGATTAGCAGAACTCGACAAGGTAGGTGAGTTCAACTTTTTGAGATTCAGTCATTTTTCTACATCAGGGTATTTTAGTCAGTGGCCATGGTTTCAAGTAGTCATGTATTTTGTATGTTGGCTCATGAGGATAAGTTGGATGGTACCAATCACCCATTATGGGCTTATATGATGTGTCATGTATTGGTTGCCAAAGGAATGTGGAATATTGTGCAGGGTCTTGAAAAACATCCTACTACAATTGCAAATACAATTACTGAAGGTGATGCGGATAGCATTGAAGATGATATTCTTCACGTTCCTGTTCGTGCTACGGTTCTTGTTGCACCTACTATAGAGCAACTTCATTGAAATGGCAAAGATTCTCAGGCACATGAATTGATAACCATGTTTGTCAAACGTGCCATTATTCCCCACATTCACTCCTGCAAAAAAGCAAAGGATGCTTGGGATACACTTAGTACTTATACCAAGCCAGGAACGAGGCTTGTGTTGCTTACCTCCAAAAACAGTTGGAGAGTGAGCACATGAATGAAGGAGATTCAATGGACAATTTTTTGACAAAGATCAAAGATTTGAAGGAGCAATTGATTTCTGCTCATGAAGTCTTGCCAGACAATTCACTTGTCACTTGTGCAGACTATTCTGAATGGTCTTCCATATTCATATCAAACTTTTGCTTCTACCCTTCGAGTGATGATGAAAGGCAATCCAAATGCCTTAACGTTTGAGGAGTTAGTCTCTGTTTTGTTGCACGAAGTTCAATCTAGGCAGAACAAGTCCATTATGCGTGTTGCAGATCAAGCTTTCCTCGCTAGTCAGAAGGGCAAAGGTAAATGGAGTTCATCTAGTAGTAAGAAGAAATCTGCTAATTCTGCACAATCAAAGAAGGATTACAAAGACGAGAAGAAAACAAAAAAGCAAAAATTGTTTTGCAAATATTGTAAAGGAAATGATCATGTCATAAAGAGTTGTGCAAAACTGATTGCAAAAGAGTCAAAGAAAAGAGGTTGGGATGGTTGTTGCAGAGGCTCTATACCTAAATCACAGTCTGCAAATCTTGTGCAGAATGAAAAATGGGCATTTACTACTATTTGCAGTTATGAACCCATTCAGATCGGGAGGAGGGGGGGGGGGGATATATGTCTTCCGACTTTAATGCATTTCTAGCTAAATGTGGGATAAAACATCAATGTACAATATCGTATACACCTCAAGAGAATGGAGTTGCTCAAAGGAAGAACATATCACTCATGGAGACGGCGAGGTGTATAGTCAAGAGTCACGACTAAGGCTTTACAACATAATTTCTGGCTTGAGGTTGCTATGTGTGCAGCATATGTAGTTAACACGTGTCCCACTAAAGCATTGCAATCTATCACTCCATATGAGGCTTGGCATGATCGCAACCATCTATTACTCACCTTCGTGTCTTTGATTGTCTCGCATATGCTTTAGTGCCTGAACAACAACATAGGAAATTGGATGATAAGGCAGTAAAATGTATTTTTGTTCAGTACAGTTCTGAAAGCAAAGGCTATCGTCTCTGTCTTCCACAGCCTAAACGCATTTTGGTTAGTCATTACGTTGTTTTTGTGGAAAATGCAATTCAGCCATTTCTTTCATGTACTAAGGAGACATTAATTAGCTCCAAAGATGTGTATGACACTTTGCTGTCTCTTTTAAGTGGACAGTCCAATGTTGGTCCAAATGATGCAATTTCTCAACCTTAGCAAGTTCCACATGATGATGCATATGATTCCATTTCTGATGTAGATTTACATGATGCACTTGTTGATGAGAGATCTGATATAGAAGAAAAAACTATGCCTAAATGGTTGCTATAGACTTTGCGAGATAATTCTAAAAGCAAAGGCTATCGTCTCTATCTTCCACAACCTAAACCCATTTTGGTTATTCGTTATGTTGTTTTTGTGGAAAATGCAATTCAACCATTACTTTCATGTACTAAGGAGACATTAATTAGCTCCAAATATGTGTATGACACTTTGCTTCCTCTTTTTACAAGTGGACAGTCCAATGCTGGTCCAAATGATGCAATTTCTCAACCTTAGCAAGTTCCACATGATGATGCATATTATTCCATTTTTTATGTAGATTTACATGATGCACTTGTTGATGAGAGATCTGATATAGAGGCGGAAAAAACTATGCCTAAATGGTTAGTGCAAACTTTGCGAGATAGCAAATTAGATGCACCTATGTCATATCGTACTCGTTAAGGCTCTCATGGTGCTTCTTTTGCATCAGATTGCTATGCTTTGGCTGTCTCTAGTACGTGGGATGAGAATGAGCATGTTTCGTTTGATGAAGCACAAAATTCAAAAAAAAAAATGGATCGTTGCTATGTAATAAGAATATGATGCGATTATGAAAAATGGGACCTAGTCTTTATGTGACTTGCCTCCTGGCAAGAAGGCCATTGGCACTAAGTGGATATACAAGTTGAAGCGTACGCATGATGGGGAAGCTGACACGTATAAAGCTAGGCTTGTTGCAAAAGGTTATGCCCAAGAAAGAAGCATTGATCTTGGTGAGACCTTTGCTCCTGCATGCCGAATGACTACCGTTCGTCGCATCTGTGCACTTGAAGCTCATCATGGTTGGAACATACATCAGTTGGACATCAATACTACATTTCTCAATGGTGACTTGCATGAAGTGTATGTTTTTCAGCCCCGTGGTTTTCTACAGAAAGGACATGAAAACAAAGTGTGCAAGTTGAAAAAGGCATTATATGGTTTGAAGCAAGCACCACATGCTTAGTATGAAAAGATACATGCCTACTTGATTGCACATGGTTTTAAGGACAGTCCAACTGAGTGAACGGAATACGCAAGTTATGACGGAATAGCTTTGTGTCAAACAAAATAAATTGACACATTATTGAAGAATTTTGGCCTTGAAGACTACAAGCCTATTGCCACTCCCTATGGAAACAAGTTTACGATTGAGTCTTCATGATGTTGGAGATGCATTTCATGTTATTCTCTATCACGAGGTTGTTGGATGCTTGATTTACTTATGCATTACTCGACAAGATATTCAATTTGTTGTCTCACAAATAAGCAGGTTTATGCATTGCTCAGGTCTCAAGCATTGGGAGGCGGTTGAGCACATCCTTCCCTACTTGAGTGGTACCCGCCTACTTGGATTATTCTATCCCGAGGGGGATCACTACCGTTAGATTTACATGCTTTTTTTTTTACTCTGACTCGGCTGGTTACTAGGACACCCGTGTGTCCACCAGTGGTTTTTGCTTCATGCTTGGAAACTCATGCATATTTTGGTTGAGCAAGATGCAGCCTACTATAGCCACTTCTAGTTGTGAGGTTGTCAACTCAGTATAGGGCAACTTTCACAACGATTGTTGAGTGTGAGTGGCTAAGACACCTTATGGCTGATTTGAATGT